>JAQZBX010013001.1:0-40436 GCA_029593785.1 Cabassous unicinctus
CCATTTCATAAATGGGTTCTTTCTCTTTTTATTTTCAAGGTGTTGGATGAATTATTGTAACATTAAGAGAGATGAGTAATTCAGGACAAAATGCAGATTTGTTGGAAAGATAAAAAAAAGTCAGTCGTGGTTCTCAACACTGCTTGTACGTCAGAATCACCTGAGATGCTCTTAAAATCTCTTTTTAATTGCTTGATTTCTCACTAAATGTGATCATCATGAGAGCAAGGATCAAACTATCTCTGAATGAACAATTAAACCCAATAGCTTAGTCCTTGGCCTATAATAGGTGCCTTATAAATACCTGGTGAGTTATCCAGGATCTGAAGCCCATAATTCTTTTAGATTGAATCAGTCAATGTTTGGTAAAGAAAATAGAAACCCCTATAGGCATTTCAAGTAAGAAGGGACTCAATTCCAGAAATTAGATGCTTGTAAAACTTGCCAGTTCTGGAGGAATGAAGGCATGAGAACCTCTGTTGTCTTTTCAGGGAACCCAGAAGTGAAAGAATTGCAGAGAAAGTACAGGCAATTATCTCAACTTCCTGCAAACTCTAGGTGAGGTATTCTCAGGAGGACAAGTGAAACATGCTAGTAAAACTCCACATCTGCCATCTCTTGAATGTCCGTTGCTACTCCTGAAAAAAATTACTTCTTCTCTTTTTCCATCTTCCAAATACAAACAAGTTCCTCAAAATAACCCAAGAAATGTATTTTGTAGGCTTTTAGTCCCTGCAGAAGAAGAAAGAACTTTGAAAGGTGGGTGTGGCATTATCATCAAACAATAGCTGGCAGATATGTCACATGCTTTTTTCTCAGGCTATTTGAAAGATAGAAGGTAACCTGACCACTGCCTTTGTCCTCTCTCCCTCACAAAATGCAAAAAGCTGGGAACACTTTTGTTTTCTCTACTCTATGTATCACAAATACATGTTTTCTTGTACTTGTGCTCAGTATAAATATAATCTACTGATAGATTGTTCAGACTTAATTAAAATATATTTAATATCTTCTAGTATAATTCCAAACCACTGTTGTCACAGATGATAGACTTTAAAGAAGAAAGTATGTTATTCCCTGTTGCAGTTTGAGATTCTTTTATGAATCCAAAAAGAGAAAGATTATGCTTGTAAACTAATCTATTCCTCTGGGTGTGATGTTCTTTTATTGCATTAAATTCAGTTTAGATTTGATTACTTGGTAAGATAGTTTTAGGGCTTTTGATTGGGCAATGTCAGTGAGGCATGACTCAAGTTGAGTCTCCACCCCTTTGCTGGGTCTCATATAAATGGAAACACAGAGAAAGACTCACTCAGACAGACACAGGAAGAGAGAGAGCTCTGCCATTTTTGATCCTGACATGTGACAAAAAGGAGAGGCTCATATAGCTGAGGCCCCGGCGAGAGATGAGCCATTTGCCTGATCGCTTACAGGTGAACTTGCGAAGAGAGCTAAATAGCTGAGACTGATATAGGAGGCTGGGAAAGAAACAAGCCCTATGCCAGGAGAGAGAGGACTACAGGGCCACTTAAGCATGAAGCCCTAAGAAGCTGGGCCCACAAAACAGCTCGAGAGGAAAGGGTGAGCTCAGAGAGAAGGCTGAAACCAGGGCAGAGATCGATGGCCATCTTGCTTAAACAAGCTGACTTTGGTGAGAAAGCATCTCTGATGGTGCCTCAGTTTGGACTTTTCATGGCCTTGAAACTGTAAGCTTTAACCCAAATAAATTCCCTTTATAAAAGCCAACAGATTTCTGGTACTTTGCATCAGCAGCCTTTGGCAAACTAAAACACCCCTTTTCTGGTTCTGATTATGTAATTCACACATTGTAATCATCAAAAATGGAACCAGGTCTTAGAATCACAGAAGAGTAAAAGCACTGTTGAAAGGACCCTGGATATCACATGGTCCAGTCTTTCACTCAATATTCAAAACTCTTTCAAAACATCTTAAAACCCTTCTAGCTATCAGAATCTCACTTTCAGGTAATGTGGTCCTTTCCATTGTTTTTTGACAGATCAAATATTTAATTATTCCATGCATTGAATAGAATTTGTCTCCTGGTAATATGTAGCCAATCAAATATTCTGGAATTTTGATTGAGATTGCATAGAATCAATGCATCAATATGGGTAGAATTTGCATCTTAATATTGAATCTTTTGATCTATGAACATGGTATAACTCTACATTTATATAGATTTTCTCTAAATTGTCTCAGCAATATTTAGTAGTTTTAATTATAGATGTTTTGAACTTTTTAAAGTAAATTTATTTCAAAATATGCTTTTGGGTTTTTGATGCTACTATAAATAAGATTTTAAAAGCTATTTTCCATTTACTTGTTGCTAGTATATAAAAATTTGAGTTATTATAATCCTAATGGATTATAATAATTGGATTATAAACTTGGATCCTAAACTCTTGTTAAATTCACTTACTTAATCTTTTAAAGATTCATTGTTTTTATGGACACTATCATGTTCTTCTATTGAGGAGATTTTGCTTTATCCTTTCCAATTTGTAGGGCTTCTAAGTATTTTTCTCACATTATTGAACTGGCAAAATGTCTCCAGCACAATACTGAATAGAAAAAGAATATTCTTTCATTTGTTTCTGATCTTAGGGAGATAATGTCCACTATTTTACCATTAAGTTTGATGTCATCTATGGGTTTTTCTTAGATGTTCTTAATCAGATTGAAGAAAAATCTATTCTTAATTTTGAGATTTTAATATCAGTGAGTATTGGATTATGTTAAATATTAATTTCTCCATTTATAGATAAAATTATATGGATTTTCTCTTTTATTGTTTTAATATAAAGTGAATTACATTGAGTTTTCAATGATAAACCAGCCTACTTTTCTTGGTCTATATTATACTTTTTAATATATCATTGGATGCAATATGCTAATATTTTTTATAAATCCCTGAAGGATGTTAGTCTGCAATTTATTCTCCTGGTAAGTGTGCTTTTATTTAAAGTGTGTCTCTTCATAACAGTATTTAGTTAGGAATTGCTTTGTATCCAGTCTGGCAATCTGTGACTTTTAATTGGAGTGTTTAGTCCAATTGTACTTAATATAATTATTTATATGCTTGAGTTTATAGCCACAATTTATTTATTTTCTTATTGACCCATTTGTTTTTTGTTTTTGTTTTTTCTCCTTTTCTGAGTTCATTTTTTCAATTGAATTTTTTTTTTCTGTTTTCAGTTTTGTCTTCTCTTTTGGTTTGTAACTATATCTATTTATTGTCATTCATTATTTTTTACTGGTTGTTTTAGGGATTGCAAATATATCCTTAAATTTCACAGCACATTGTTATTAATATTATAGCTCCTCATATGTGATGCAAGAAATTACAGCAATATGCTTTCCTTTACCTTCCTCCCATCTTTGTGCTACTGTTGTCATAAATTTGCTTACCATTTTTTAAATCCCGCACTGCTTTAGCATTATTTTTTGCTTTAACCAGTTATCTTTTAAGCAAATTAAAGTATAAATTAACAATGTCTCATATTCATCCATATATTTACCATGTTCAATTTTTTTTTCTTTTGTATATATCTGAATTTCCATCTGTTGTCATTTTTCTTCAAACTAAAGAAATTCCTTTAACATTTTTTGTAGTACAGGCCTGGTAGAGGAAAATTCTACCAGTTTTTGTTTGTCTGAAAAAAAGTTTTTTTTTTAATTTTTGCCTTCATTTAAAAGGACATTTGACAAGGTATTTTATTCTAGATTAGCAGGGTTTTCCTCCCATCTTAACAATTTAAAGTTGCCATTCCATTGTCTTTTGCCCTTAACTGTTTCTGATCAGAATTCAGCAAGAATTCTTGTCTTTTTTGCCTTTATATAATGTCATTTTCCACTGATGCTTTCAAAATTTTCTTTATAACTGTTATCAACAATTTTGTTAGAATGTGCAGAGGTGTAGTGTTCTTTCTGTTTATCTGTTTATCAGTTAGTTGCTTATATCTATGGTTTAAGTGTTAAGGACATAATTTCTTCAACTTTTTGTGCCACAATCTATGTCTTTTCTGGGACTCCAATTACATGTATGTTAGACTGCTTGATATTATTTAGTTAACTTTTCTCAGCTTTTTTACTTTCTGTACTTCATTTTATTTAGTTTATATTTTCCTATCTTTATGATTTTTACTCTTTCCTTTTACATTGTCTATAAAGCTAATCTACTAAATTTCTTAATTCAAATGTTGTATTCTTCAACTCTAGAATTTCCAATTTTTTATTATGCAATTTCAGTACTAAGATTTCATAGCTCTTCATAAATGTTTTTCATCCTTTCTTTTAAATTCTTAAAATATTTATAAAATCTCTCTTAAGTCATTATTAATTCCAACATTTCTGTTAACTGTTTCCATTGATTCTTAGTTTTTCTTTTATTTATTTTTTATTTTCTTGGCTACAGGTAGCATAGTCCTGCTACTTTGCATGTGTATTGATTTTCTGTTGTTTTCTGAATATTGTTGATAGAATGGTATAAGGAGTTTTGATTTTGTTATCCTTGTTTAAAGAGTGCTTTGTTTTGTTCTGGGAGGCATTTAATTTACTGGATGATCAGCTTGATACTTCAAGGCATGTTTTCAAGTTTTTAGGGTGGGTGTAGAGTAATCCTTACTGTAGGGCTAGATTAGCACTATTATATTTCTTCATCTTCCAGGTATTCACTAATGACTCTGCCTACTTGGAACTCCTGTTTTTATCAGCACTGTATGATTTTCAAAGTCTCCATTCAGCTTGCATTTCCTCAGTACTTGTTCTTCATCAGGTTTCATGAATACTGCACCAGGTCATTTGAAATTTAGTGTTTGAGGACATTAGGGTACAACTGTAGGTTTGTGGTGCTCTTCTTCACATCATACTGTCTTCAGAATTATGTCCCACACATTCAACCTGGCCTTGGCAGCTCCAAACTAGTTCTCTGTCTCATCAGCTTAGAGAAAATATGCTTTTCTTGAGGTCTGTCTCCCTGTGCTGCCATCTAAACAGTGTCTCTAGACAGAAAGCCAAAGTAATTGTGGGATTTACTTCATGTGTTTCCTTACTTCATAGATCACAGTCCTATGCTGTTATTGTTGAACATCTGAAAAACTGATATTTTATATATTTTGTTCAGTTTTATAGATGTTGAAAGTATCAACATCAGTCAGTCCAGTAGTAATTCAATCATGTCCAGAAGCAGAAATCTCTGAAATAAAAATTTATTACAGCCATGTCAATCATTCAGACTAGTAACAAAAGTTTATTCCTAGCCTGTAGAATCAAAATAACATTCTTAGAACCTAAAGCACAGACTTGAAGTGATTGCAAGTTAAGAGCTAAGATAAAGCAGATCTTAGTTTTGGCCACTTCTGGATGAAAGATGGTTTAATCCAATTGCCCTGAAAGCACAAACTGTTAACAAAAATTCAGTCGGAAGAAATCTGCCAGGAGAAGAGTAATTTTAGGATGATGCAAATTACCATACTAGGGAAAAAGCCTAACTATGCATTCTGTCCCCTGATGATAGAGGCTATGTTTGAGACATTGTTGCATTCTTTTGCACAGTTCAGTAATTGCAGTGGCTACAGTCCCAATGGCCTAGCCTTATTTTGAGATGTTTTTCTTTTAAACCTAAGGTATTCCTAACTTCCTCTTTTTAATTTTGCTTTTGTACCCTGTTTTACTGGCACCAGTGCTGAAATAATCATAGGATCTGTTTAATGCCAACTTCCTGATTACTTATGAGCCAGCGTTTTTCAGTTTCATGCTATGGTGGCTGTTGACAGGTACTCTTGCAATGGAAATGCTTACACCTGAGAAACCTGCTTCCTTAGGAAGATTTCCCCTATCTTCACATTTATTCCATCTGGATAATCATTGTCAGTAGATTTCAGAAGAGAAGCTACTGTTGATGTTTCTGAAGCCCAGTTTTGACCAGTTACCTTTTTCTTGTTTTGAATGTTTTAGACTTTTCTGCTATGTCTGTTTCTGTAATTACGAGATTTGCTTCTGGTGTTTTATTTTTTTCTCTCTACATTTTAGGAAGGCTTAATTGTGTTTGTAATATCTCAACCTTCACCTTGGATTGGTCTTTTAATTTCTCTAACACCATGCAGTGCAAGCACTTTCAGCTGGAGCCAAAATCTTCCTTTCATTTTTACCTTCTCTTTTCCTTCTGCCCAGACATTTGGTTTTCCACATATTACTCTTGAAGAGGACAGTCTCCTGGAGTGTTCTATTGTAAGAAATAGAAAGTCAATGAATTCTGGGCATATCAGTGATAAAACAAATCTTCTCAGTATTACTGCTTTGAACTGAATAATTTCACCCAGGGATTTGTCCATTAGACCAACTTTGAACCAGGCCTGAACTCAACTTATCATCTTTCTTACCTCCCCTTTAATCTGCCTTATTTTAGCTGTATCTACCCTCAGAGTCATAATTTCCATAATTTGCGGTTGGGAGGCGCGTTGTTCCTCGGAGAACATACAATGACTGCAAGACACCCACAATAATATTGTCACCTTGAAGCTCATCCAGCAAATCTAAAAGTATATAGACCATGGGACTTTTTACTATTTCTTCTCAAACCTGTGTAATTTGTGACTTCCTAAGTTAGCTGTTGGGGCTGGGGTCGTATTCCTAACTGCTCTTCCTGCTCTCACTCTGCAGCTTTAAGTGGGTACTCCTCAATTGCCTCCTGGACCTTGATTGCTTCTGGGGAGCCAATCTGCTCTTTGAGAATTTGCCTTTTTATGTGATTGGATTCTTTGGGCCTCAGTCCTCTTTTTTGCTTGTAACAACTAAATCACCTCCTTTCCGAATAACCTCTTTAAGAAAAACTAGACCTGCGTGATTGTCTTTTTTTCCTTCACATATTTGTCTTTAAGATCTAATTTTCTTTTTCATCTAATATTTGTCCTATAAGATCTTTGCAATTTCTCTTGGAGAAATATATTTCTTCCTCCTGCTTAATTAGCTTATATTAATTTACTCCCCTTTATTTACTCATTTATTGGCCTTTGCTTCAGTTTTAATAAAAAGACTGGAAGAGTATTTTGAAATACTCCAGTTATGCCCTTATTTTCTAGGCAAAATCGATTCTTTGAAACAAAGTACACAAACACCTTTTTAGCCTTTGCATTTGCCATCATTTCTTTGAATTGCTTCCTACATTAACCAAATAAAATACTATATTGTCTTTAAAATTAGGCACCCTGTTCATTTTTATTTTTTTATTAACAAAAATCTTTCATTGTTTAGTGGTTGAGCCATTTTTGTTGTCTGAAATCAAATTCAGGCTTCATGTAATGGGCAAAATTCACTGCACATTCTCAAATTTAAGGAAGCTGTTGTACAGCTCTACCTACCAAGGCTTGGCACTTAAGATTAAAAGCTAGAGTCTCAACAGGGCCCTGCAGCAGGCAGAACTCAGATGCTGTTACAGTTTTAGGTGTAGAACTTGTGGCCAGAGATCAGAATAAGAGAGTAAAAACAGCAATTTTCCCCCCACAATCTTGCTTGTTTCAAAATAAGACTTACTGAGAAAAAAGGTTTGTTTTTTTTTAGAATTCTTTGTATTTCAAAGAAATTAGACCTAGAAAAAATTTGGAAGAATGAATATTACAAAGAACCACATATGTATTTATGTATATCTGTATATATACATGTATATGTATATGTATGTATGCATATGTGTATTTGTCTGTATATCCTTCAGCTAGACTCACCCATTGGTAACATTGTGCCACATGTACTTCATCTCTGTCTCTCTTGTTTGCCTCACACATATACATATGTCTATATGCATAAAATATTATAGGCTATGTAAACTTTATTTTTAATAAGGTGCAAAGATCATGGCCTTTTACTCTGAAAAGCTGTAGCATAGACCTTGTATCCCCTAAGAATAAGGATATTCTCTTACATAACTGTACAATTATCAAATTCAGGAAATTTAACACTAAATACTATTATCTAATATATAAATACTATTATCTAATATATAGTCCATTCACAAATTTTTTTCTGCTTGTACCAATATTGTTCTTATAGGAATATTTCCCCCAAATACAAGATCCAATCCAAGATCAAGCACTTTGTTTACTTGTCGCATCTTTTTTAATCCACTATAGATGCTCTGCCTTCTCTTTTCTAACATTTACACTTTAAAGACTAAAGACCCAATATTTTGTTGAATGTTCCTTAATTTTGGTTTTCTGATGTTTAATCATGATTTAAAAGATTTTTTTGTAATTTCATTCCTATCTTAGCTTTGACTCCAATTCCAAACTAAGCAGTAATAAGTAGTTCAAAGTTAGCACACATTGGCACATCCACTAAGGTGCCTACACCTGCATGGCTGAGACTAGCACCTGCCTATACAAAAATGACACATAAGTGAGCAAAGTAACAAATATACAGTGATTTGTCAACATGATATCCTACATGCTACTGAAACATGAGGCTTAAAGCCACAAAGCCACTCTCCCAGGTCATATGAGTTAAAAGACATCTGCATTACTGTAAAAGACCATCTGCTTAATACAATATAAGCCACCATAAACTACTATGATTTAAAAATACCTAAATGGACTATGCTTACTAATATGCAGCAAAAGCTTAAAGTCACTTTCCCTGGACAGGTCAGGAGCACCAATCTTTCCATATTACCTGTGTCTACAAATCCAATCCTGAGATTATTTCCCAAGGATCCCAGCCAATGTATTTATGGTGCTTATCAAGGGGGAAGGGCCTCAATA
This sequence comes from Cabassous unicinctus, assembly GCA_029593785.1. Lineage (NCBI taxonomy): Eukaryota > Metazoa > Chordata > Mammalia > Cingulata > Chlamyphoridae > Cabassous > Cabassous unicinctus. The sequence continues at coordinate 8,772 of JAQZBX010013001.1, forward strand.
TATGGTTGCTGCATTGGATTTCACTGGATTAGGTTGATGTTTGGATGTTTGGATCTAAAACAAGATATCTTCTTGCATAGTAAAAGCCTAAGTGTATCCCAGTGTGATGAAAACTTACCTGTATTTTTCAATTTGATTAGCCACTCACATTAACAAAGTCAAATTTTATATTTCAGTGAGTTTTAACCATAAGTTGAATTAGCCAAAAATTGGACATCTAAACAGAAGCATTCTTTAACTGATGTAATGAAACTCAAGGGCACTCATAGGACCCTGGATTTTGACACCCATGGAAAATAATAGCAAGCACAGAGAGTAAAGATGTGTTTTTACTGTGTTGTTGTTACTTTTGACAGAAAATATGCTGCAGTATTGGGAAAGAGAAATGGAAATGATGAACAAATTAACCCAGAGAACAGGTGCTGACTTGCAGCTTCATATCAGATAGAACTCTTCCTTCCCTTGTGTGTCAAGGAAATTGAGGACAGAACTCCCAGCAATATTACACAAAAACAAAATCTCAAAAAGGAACACAGAGAGGCATAAAAGTGATAGATGAAGAAGCCGTAAGAGGTGGCCTGATCAAACAGCTTGAACTCTGTGGTGATTGAAGATTGTGTGGTGCTTTACTCCTGACTGCTGTTATTGGCCTCTGGCAACTTCACCTCAGCTGGTTCCTGCACTGAATGAACATTGTAATGTAGAGTTCTTGTTTGGTGGACTAAAAGGGATCTTTCAATTCTGTTTAAATGTGGATGTGAAAAGCCTGGATTTCTGACCAGAAATAAAGGGGAAAACTAGGACCAGGAAACTTATTTTAGCACATCAAAATGAAGTGCATTCCAATACATGGAATTGTACAGAAAGGATATTAGCCAGCAGTTTTCAAAGTTTGATCTGGGAACCTTTGGAAGTCTCAGACCCTTAAAGGGGTCTGTGCAGTTAAAATTATTTTTGTAATGACATAACATGCTATTTTCCTTTTTTATTCTTATTATCACTTGAGTGTATAGTGGAATTTTCCAAAGACTACCAGATCTGTGACGACATTCTCACTCTGATAGCTAGTAAGACCTATGCTTATGTGGTCTAGAATTTTCTACAGTAGTATATATAAGGTATAAATATATACTTTTTAAAAAATTCACTCAGTTTTTTCTCAGTACTTTAATAGTGGATCACAGGCTATCTGCAGTTATACTTTCCATAATCTCTGTAACCTTCTTTTCCTCTAAGAAATCAATATTTTGGAATTCTAAAACTTGACTTTTGCCACCTTGAAAAAGCATGATTTATTGTAGAATTTCAGAATAAAGATTTATTAGATGATAAAAATTTTAAGAGATTAAGGGAGTTAAAACTGCTGGTATAGAAGTGGCACCAAACTATACTAGTAGTTGTGATTTTTATCAACCACTTACAGTTAAAAACAAAAGTGCCTATTTCATTTAAGAATGTTCTTAACCAAGCTGTAAATAAACTCACTACTTTCCCCCAGATGTCAGACAGGACTCTCAGGGATGAGCTTCCCTGGCACCAAGGGATTGTTAACAAGCATTAATCAGTGTTGCATTTGGAGAAAGATCTTGACCAAAGGGTTAAATATTAAATAAAATAGAGTTTTTATGGATAAGAAATTTCAAAGTGAGTTGGAAGTTCATTCCAGAGGTTACGCTTATGCAGGTTCAGCCAGACTTCACAAACTGCCATCGTTAACAAAGCCTCAAACAAAAGTGCTTCTGAGAAAATTGAAAAGCCAATAGTCAAATTTATTTTGAAGGGTAAGGAAACCCAAATAGCTAAAAATATCTTAAAAAAGAAAAATGAAATTAGAGGACTCTCACTTCTGACTTTAAAGCTTATTACTTATCTACAGTGGTAAAAACAGCATGGTGCTGGCATAAGGACAGACAAATTGACCAATGGAATCAAACTGAGAACTCAGAAATAGACCCTCACATCTACAGCCAAGTGATTTTTGACAAGGCGGTTAAACCCACCCAGCTGAGCCAGAAAAGCCTATTCAACAATTAGTGCTGGGAGAACTGGCTATCCATATCCAAAAGAAAGAAAGAAGACCCCTATCTCACAAATATTTACACAAAAATTAATGCAAAATGATCAAGAACCTAAATATAAAAACAACAACCATAAAACTCCAAGAAGAAAATGTAGGAAAACATCTTCAAGATCTTGTGATAGGTGGTAGTTTCTTAAATCTTACACCCAAAGCACAAGCAATAAAAGAAAAAAAAAATAAATGGGACCTCCTCAAAATTCAACACTTTTGCACCTCAAAGGACTTTGTCAAAAAGGTGAAAAGGCAACCATCTCAATGGGAGAAAATATTTGGCAATCACATATCTGATAAGGGTTTAATACCCATGATATATAAGGAGATCATACAACTCAAGAATAAAAAGACAACTACCCATTTAAAAAATGGGCAAAAGACTTGAAAAGACAACTGTCCAAAGAAGAAACACAAATGGCAAAGAAAGACTCGAGAAAATGTTTAACATTACTAGTGATTAGGGAAATGCAAATCAAAACTACAATGAGATCTCATTTCACACCTATTAGACTGGCCACTATTAAAAAGTCGGAAAACTGTAAATGTTGGAAGGATGTGTAGAGATAGGAATGCTTATTCACTGTTGGTGGGAATGTAGATTGGTACAGCCATTGTGCAGGACTGTTTGGCAGTTCCTAAGGAAGTTGAATATAAACTTGCCGTGGAACCCAGCAATACCATTGCTAGTTATATACCCAGAAGAACTGAGAGCAGTGACACGAATAGACATCTTCATACTAATGTTCATAGCAGTATTATTCACGATAGTCAAAAGCTGGAAACAACCCAGGTATCCATCAACTGATGAGTGGATAAACAAATTGTGGAGTATACACATGATGGAATATTATGCAGCAGTAAGAAGAAGTGAAATTGTGAAACATATGACAACATGGATGAACCTGGAGGACATTAAGTTGAGTGAAGCAAGTCAGACACAAAAGGACAAATACTGTATGAATGCATTACTATGAACCAAATATATTGTGTAACATATTGTTTGATTCAAAAAAAATTTATATGTATCCATTACATTTAATTGAGAAATGTATATATTTATTCATCTGTGTTTACTTTTTAGTTTTTAATTGTTTATATTTTCAATTATTAAATGTACAAAATAAAGTAAAAAAAGAAAAAGAAAAACACACACACAAATATATATATATTATGTGAAATATGAATATGGGTAGAATTGCATATATAAGACCATTTTTCTTTGAAGTTGGGCAAATGTAGGTTAATACTACAAAATGTTAATATCAGACAAAAAAAAAACATTATACTAAGTGAAGGAGACCAGACATAGAGTACTCTATATTGTATGATTCCATTTATATAAAATGTGAATATAAATCAATTTATAAAGATGAAATGAGATTAGTGCTTATGTAGGTCTGAGAAAGGAATGCTAAGGAGTGTGGAGTCTTTCTTTTTGGAGTAATGAAATTGTTCTAAAATTTTTGAGATGATGAATGTACAGCATTGTGATTATACTAAAAGCCATTGATTATACACTTTGGATATATCATATGGCATGTGAATATATCTCAATAAAACCACTTTTTAAAAAATGCTCTCGAGGGCCCTAGGGACATCTGGCACCATAGGCAAGCCATGTGGCCTCAGTAAATCAACACCCCTCAGCAGTCCTATCTGGGAATATATGAAAACATATTTCCCCAATATAACATAGTTATACTCATTTATAAATCCTCTAACCATGATTTTTCTACTCCTTTTATCTGAACCTATAATTTTCAATTTACCTGTAAGGTATATTTCTCAGAGACTTAGTCTTCTGATCACATGCTAGTTGAGTTGTGAAACCCAGCAGATATGTAAGCAGTTCCTACTCTCCAGTTCTTCGGGCTTTCCCTGGATAACTATCATGATGGACCATCCCATCCCAAAAACAAGGAGCATCTTCAACTGCAAGCAAAACAATTTCAATCGGCTGCCCCACAATATCTGTATCATATATGGTTTTTCATTTTTCCCACAACCCTTCCAGTTCTTTCCCCTTTAAATCAGCATTTCATTTCTTAATAGTTACACAGCAAGCCTTGGGAAATAACTGTTTGTGAGCTTGTGACTAATAAAGTCTGCCTAGACTTCTCTCCCAGGAAACTCTAAGAATAATCTGATCTGTGAAACTGCTTGACCACTTCATGTCAATAGATCCCTTACGTAATTACTGTGAAAGTGTAACTTCTGCCCTGCTGGGAAACACTGTGAATGTTTTGTCCTTGATTTCCTTCCTGAGCACTGTACTTTTTAACCACACTTCCCCCTCATGTGCCCTCCCCATCCTCACCTAGACATGTAGTGTAAAAGACCCCTCTTGCTTTGTGGCCAGTGTGGACTCAAACCTTGGAAGTTCCACACTCTCCAGCTGCCACCACGGAGCAGATGTAGGTCTCGACCAGGCTTGGATAGGCAGCTCGAGTCTCAGACATGCCACACTCTCTGCCCACTGCCATGGATGAGGATTTAGGCCATGACCAGGCTTGAACTCTCTTTAAGGAAAATAATCATCAGTACTTTTTGCCAATGGTAAAATTTGATCTTTCCAACAAAAATTAAAATTTTGGAAAACTTGTATCCACCAGTGTTAGCCTGACAACGTCACAATACTAAAACCTTTTCCTATGCACTCAGGATGATGTTAACTAATGACATTTATGTATTATATTATTTAATGAAATGTGTCCACATTTGGAAGATCCACAAAATCATTGAACCATTATTTTGTAAATAACCAATGCATGATGTTAGAAAGTCACGTATGTGTAAAAGATTCATTCAGAGTGTGCACAGACAGATGGATCTTAATGTAACAGAGTTCGTTGATACAGTTTCAGATTCCACAGATTCCACATTGCACCTAATGTTTAAGAAAGTACCATTTGTTGAGTTATTGTGTCATATCAAAATTAAATATAATTATCTGAAAATGCTATTGAAATACTCTTTACCAACTCATATCTGTGTCCTCAACCAAAAGCATTTATTGAGTTATGAGAATCTAACATCTATTAATCCAGATAATAAAGAGCTTTTCAAAAATGTACAACAATGCCATTCTTTTCACTAAATATTTGTTTATCTGTTTGGGAAACTATATTCTTTATGTTAACAAATTGTGGTTTATTTTGTTTCTTTTTTACTTCCAATACAGTAATTATAGTTATGACCAAAATAACAAAAGCTCTTTATGGTCCTCAATAATTTGTAAAAATATAAAGAGGTCCTGAGACCGAAAGCTGAAAACTTCTGATGCAAACTGTTTTTCATTACAATAACAACAAAAGCATTATTTATGTGTTAAGCATTGGACTAGGTGTCTGAGTTTCAGACCTTCACTTATGATATGTGTTGTTGGACATAGTGAAGAAAAAATTTAAAAAGCCATCTGAGTATTCCTTTATCACCAAAGTGAACTACCATATTACATATAACATGTATTGAGTGCCTACAATGTGCCAGGCACTTTGTATACATTATTTCTAATTTTCAGAGGATCTCTTACAACATGTCGCCATTTGAAAGATGAGGAAGTTGGGACTTAAAGAAATAAAGCTTCCTGAGGAACCACAAAACTGTCCTCCACAATAGCTGCTCCATTCTACATTCCCACCTGCAGTGGATGAGTGTTCGTTCCATTCCTCCATACCCTCTCCAACACTTGGAATTTTGTTTTTTTAATAGCAGCCAGTCTAATAGGTATAGGATGATATCTCATTGTAGTTTTGATATTTGCATTTCCCTAATAGCCAGTGATGTTGAGCATCTTTTCATGTGCTTTTAGCCATTTGTATTTCCTCTTTGGGAAAATGTCAATTCAAATCTCTTGCCCATTTTTTTTTTTTTAAATGGGTTGTTTGTCTTTATTTTTGAGATGTAAGATTTCTTTATATATGCTGGATATTAGACCCATATCAGATAAGTGGCTCCCAAATATTTTATCTATTTTTTCTTTCATTGCTTGTGCTTTGGGTGTAAAGTTTATGAAACCATTTCCTACCACAAGATCTCATACAGGTTTTCCTACATTACCTTCTAGGAGCTTTATGGTCTTGGCTCTTACATATAGGTCTCTTATCCATCTTGAGTTAATTTTTGTATAGGGTGTGAGATGGTAATCCTCTCACATCCTTTTGGATATGGATATCCAGTTCTCCTAGCACCATTTATTGAAGAGACTATTCTGTCCCAGTTTGAATTGATTTGGTGGCTTTGTCAAATATCAGTTGGCTCTCTATGCATGGGTATATTATATTAGAATTCTCAATTTTGGTTCATTGGTAGGTATGTCTATCCATGTGCCAATACCATGCAGTTTTGACCACTGTAGCTTTGTAGTATGCTTTAAAGTTAGGTAGCATGATTCCTCCAATTTTGTTTTTCTTTTTCTAGATGTTTTTGGCTATTCAGAGCCCCTTACCCTTCCAAATAAATTTCATAATTGATTTTTCCAGTTCAATTTAAAAAATGCTGTTGTAACTTTAATTGGAATTGCTTTGAATCTGTAAATGAATTTGGATAGGATAGACATCTTAATGATATGTAATCTTCCAATCCACAAACATGGAATATTATTCCATTTATTTAGATCTTCTTTGATGTCCTTTAGCAATGTAGTGTAGTTTTCTGTGTACAAGTCCTTTATATCCTTTGTTAAGTTTATTCCTAGATAATTTGATTCTTTTAATCGCTATTATAAATGGAATTGTTTCTTGATTTCCTTCTCAGATTGCTCATTATTAGTGTACAGACATGCTACTGATTATTGCATGTTGATCTTATATCCTACACTTTACTGAACTTGTTTATCAACTCTAGACTCTATCTTGTAGATTTTTCAGGGTTTTCTATGTACAGAATCATGTCATCCGCACCTAGTGAAAGTTTTACCTCTTCTTTTCAATTTGGATCCCTTTATTTCTTTTTCTTGCCTAAGTGTTCAAGCAAGTACTTCTAATGCAATGTTAAATCAGAGCAGTAACAGTGGGCATCCTTGTCTGTTGGAGAAGATGCTGAGAGTCAGAGCATAAAGGGTTAAGCATTTGAAAAGCATGCCTGCTGGAGAAGAAACAATAAGTGAATGTCTCCAAGGTCTCTGTGTACTGCAGATGTCAGTAGGAGGAAGCAGAGCGGGAGGAACCCACCACTAAGAAGTTACTGTATAAATTCTTAAGAAAAACTATCTAGTAATACAGGAACCGGCAGCTCTCCTACATGCCAAGCAGAGGAACTAATGAAAAGATGCCCTAATTTTGTTATCAGCTTTGTAGTATATAAAGCAGCTTCAGCCTAAATAAATTTGCCTGCATTCCTCATGGAGTGAGGTCCCCTGATCCCAATCTTTCTTTGGATCGTTCCCAGCACCGTCTACCTCCATGTTGAATTACAACACTTGTCCTGTTCCAGATTTTAGAGGGAAAGGCTTTAGCCTTTCACCGCTGAGATTGAAGTTAGCTGTGGGTTTTTCATATATATCCTTTATCATTTTGAGAAAATTTCCTTCTATTTCTATCTTTAGAAGTATTTTTATCAAGAAAGGATGCTGTATCTTGTCAAATGCTTTTTCTGCATCAGTAGAGATGATCATGTGATTTTTTTTCCCCTTCAATCTGTTATTGTGGAATATTATATTCATTGATTTTCCTATTTTGAACCATCCTTGCATATCTGGGATAAAACTCCCTTGATCATGGTGTATAATTCATTTGATGTGCTGTTTTCAGTATAAACTGTAAGTAAACTATGGATCTTGGTTAATAGCAATGCTTCAATATGTATTCATCAATTGTAATAAATGTACCACACTATAAGATGTTATTAATAGGGGAAAACATGGGAGGAGGAGGGGTGATATAGGGAAATCCCTTGTACTTTAGATATAACTTTTCTGTAATCCAAAACTTTTTTAGAAACAAAGTTTATTATATTAAAAAAAAATAAAGCAAGTAAAGTAACATACCCATTGTTTTAGTTTCCTAGATGCTAAAAGAAATACCATACAATGGGTTGGTTTAAACATGGGAATTAATTGGCTCTTGGTTATAAAGTTAGAAGTCCAAAATCAAGGGGTCAGCAAGGTGATGCTTTCTCCCAGAAGACTGTGGCATTCAGGGACTGACTGCCAGTCATCCTGGTCCTTGACGTTTCCATCACAGGGCAATGAACATGGAGGCATCTTCTCCTTTCTCTTCCGGGTTCTAGGGACTTCCAACTTCAGGCTTCTCCCTATGACTTCTTTTTCTGGGTCCAGTTTTCTTTGCTTTTAAGGACTTTAGCCATATTGGAGTATCCCACTATAGTAGTTCAAGGGTTTATGGGCCCCCAAAAATCATATTCTTAAATTAATGCATTCCCGTGTGTGTAAATCTATTTTAGGTGGGGCCTTCCTTTTGATTAAATTGCTTCATTAGGACATGACCCTGGGTAGGTCTAAATACTCTTATTGGAGTCCTATATAACAGGAATAAGACAGAGACAGAAGACCCAGGAGCTCAGAGAGGAGCCCACAGAAGTGGAAAGTCATGAGGAGAAGAAGCTGAAATCAACAGAACCTGGAAGAGAGATAGCCACAGAAGGCACAGCCAGAAGCTGAAAGCAATGGAGTCTGGAAGAAAAGGCAGAAACTGGCAGAAGCCACCATGTGTCTTCCCAAGTGACAGAGAAGTCCAGGATTGCCTGGAGCTAGTGGTGTTCAGGGAGAAAGCACCTCCTGATGTCTTGATTTGGGCGTTTATTTCCCCAGCCTCAGAACCGTAAGCTTAAAAATTAATAAACCCCCATTGTAAAAGCCAACCCATTTCTGGTATATTGCCTTAGCAACCTAAAGCAAGCTAAAACACCCATCCTCATTCAGATTGAGCACACCTTAACTCATAACACCTTCCTAGATCCTTTTTACAAATGGGTTCACACCCACAGGACCAGGGGTTCAGACCTGAACAAGTCTTTTGTGGGAGACAAGATTCAATCACCAACACCTATGAATGTCATGGATACAGCAAACCCAGATCTGTCTGTTTCTAAAATGCAGATTGCTTCCATTATACAAAACTCACACTGTAAAGGAGATGCATTTTACTTGCATACATAAAACTTTGATAATACAGTGGGAGAGATGCTGTTAAAGGTTCTATGTAATGAAAGTGGTTGGATTAATTAACATTGTTATGGACTGAATTGTGTCCCCCCAAAAATATGTTCAAGTCCTAACACCAGTCTTGTGAATGTGAACTCATTTGTAAATAAGATCTCCGAAGATATTAGTTAAGATGAAACCAAACTGCATTAGAGTGGGCCCTAATCCAATATAACTACATTCCTTATAAGGAGGGGAAATTTGGACAGAGATACAGACTACTGATGCACAGGCACAGATGTAGCCATGTGACAGAGGCAGCTATTGATTGCTAGCAAGAACCTGACAGATTTCAGAAGAAGTATGGCCTAATGACTCCTTGATTTCTGTCTTCTAGACTCTCAAACTGTGAGATAATAAATTCCTTTCATTGAAGCCAACAAGTCTGTGGTGCTTTGTTACAGCAGCCCTGGTATACTAAGACAAGCATCTAAGTATTACCTAAACTGGAGATAAAATTCGAAGAGATTGATATTTGAATTTTAAACTAACATTACTTCCTGGGTACACCTGGGATGTAATATAATACACCATCATCCTTTGTAAATACTGATAAACTTGTCATGCTAAAATCAGATCCTGGTCTGATTTTCCTATATGAATTATACTGGCTTCATCAAAATATCTGGGAAATGTTTCTTCTACTATTGTCTGAAAGAGTGTTTATTTCTTTTTAAAATTTTGAGTAGAATTCACAATTGAATCTGTCTAGGCCTAAATGTTTTTCATTATAAATTTGATTTCTTTAGCAGATACAGGGTTCAGATGTTCTGTTTTAACACATGTCAGATTTTGGTAATTTAAGTCTTAACTAGAAATGTGTCTAATTTTATCTAAATTGTTGGAATTGTTGGCATAAAATTGTTCACAATATTTTCTTTATGAGCCTGGAAATATCTGCAGGATCTATAGTGATGTTCCTCTTTCATTTCTTATATGGCTAATTTATGTTTTCCTTTTCTATTGACCACTATGGCTAGAGGTTCACTAATTTTACATAAATACATTTTTGGGTTTGATAATTTTCTCTATTGTTTTCCTTTTAACATTGATTTTTGCTTTTATTATTATTTACTTTCTTTCACCTACTTTGGATTTAATTTGCTCTTCTCTTTCTAGGTGGAAGCTTATATCATTTATGCTATGAATTTCATCTTATTTAATATAAGCATTTATACATATAAATTTCTCTCTAGCCAATGATTTAGTAGCATCCACAAATTTTGATCTATCATGTTTTCATTATCATTCAGTTCCAAATATTTTACAAATTTTCTTATGATTTTTCTTTATTTAGACAGGTTTTTTTTTACTGAATATATGGAGGTTTCCTACATATCATATTTTTATTGACTACTAATTTAATTTCACTCTGGTCAGAGAATATACCCTGTAAGATTTCAACCTTTCAAACATATTATAAGTTGTTTTATGGCCCAACATGTAGCCTACCTTATTTAGCATTCCACAATTCCAAATGTACTTGAAAATAATGTGTATTCTGCAGTTGTTGGGGAGAATATTCTATAAATGTCAATAAAGGTCAAGGTGATGGATAGTGTTGTACAGATTGTTTATATCCTTACTGATTTTCTATTTTGTTCTATCAATTAATGAGAAGGATGTTAAAAACTCCAATGATAGTTGTGAACTTGTCTTTTTCTTTTATTAGTTTTGTTAATTTTTGCTTCATATATTATGAAGCTCTGTTAGTTAAGTGCATATGTAATTTGTATTGCTATATCTTATTGATCAATCAACTCTTTTGCCATTTTGAAATTCCCTCTCTTTATCTCATGATATGCCTTGTCTTGAAGTCTTTGGTCTGAAATTAATCACCACCCTGATTATGCTTACCACCAATATTTATTGAAAAAACTACCCATTTACCAATGAATTGCCTTTGCACTTTTGTCAAAAATTAATTGATCATATTTGTATAGGTTTATTTCTGTATTCTTTATTATGTTCCATTCACTTATGCATCTATTTTTTCACCAATACCACACTATAATATTTACTGTCGCTTAAAATTTGATATGTGGTTCCTTTAAATTTGTTCTTTTTAACTATTGTAGTTTATTTTTTACCTTCCCACATAAATTATAGAATCAGCTTGTTTACATCTACAAACATCCTTCTGAAACTTAATTGCCATTGTATTAAATCTGTAGATCTGTTGGGGGGAATTGACATCTTAACTATGTTGAACATTTTCAATCCATGAATACGTGTTTCTCCATTTATTTAGGTCTTTAATATTTCTTTCATCAGAGTTTTGTATATTGCAGCATACAGTTTCTGTGTATTTTGTTAGATTTTACCTAAATATTTCATTTTTGCAGCTAATGTAAATGATGTTGCTTCCTTAATGTTGGTTTCCAAATTTTTATTGTTGTATATAGTATGATTAATTTTTATGTTACCTTTGTGTGATACAAACCTGTTTAAACTCACTGAATAATTCTAGGAAGCGTTGGTAGATTCCCTGGGATTTTCTACAAAGGCAATCATACTGTCTTCAAATAGTACTTTAATGCTTCCTTTCCAATTCACATATTTTTAATTTCTTTTCTTGCCTTATTGCAGTCTAGGACTTTTAGCATGATGGCAACTTGGAGTGGTGAGAGTGGACAACTTTGCCTTGTTCCCAAAATGAGGTAGAAAATATTCAAGTTTTCACCATTAAGTATGATGTTGGTTGTCATTTTTATAGATTTACTTTATCAGTGCAAGGAAGTTCCCTTCTATTCCTAGTTTGCTGGGAGTTCTTATTATATTATGAATGAAGGCTGAATTTTGTCGAGGTATTTTCTGCATCAGTTGATAAGATCTTGCAATTTCTTTTCTTCTTTAGTCTTTAAATATAGGGGACTACCTTGACTGATTTTCAAATGTTCAACCAGACTTTTATTTCCAGAATAAACCTCACTTAATTGTGACATATTATTCTTTTTATCTATTGATGCATATGATTTTAATATTATTGGGGAAGTTTATATTATGTTCATGAGAAATATTCGTCTGTAATTTATTTTCCTTTTTTTTGGTATGTTTTTTACTGGTTTGTGAATTTGGATAATGTGGCATTCATCAAATGAGTTGGGAAGTTTTCCTCATACTTCTATTTTCTGGAAGAGATTGTGTAGAACTGATATTATTTTTTCTTGAAATGTTTTGTAGATTTAGCCAGTAAGATCATTTGGGAATGGAGTTTACTTTTGCATTAAGTTTTTGAATATGGATTTTTTTTTCTGTAATAGATATGGGACTATTCAGTTTATCTAGCTCCTCCTGAGTGATTTTGATAGTCTGTGGCTTTGAGGAATTTTTCTATTTCATCTAGGTTGATTTATTTGCATAGATTTGTTCATAGTATTCTATTTTTGTTTTAATGTCTGTGTGGCTTGTAGTGATATCCCTTCTATCATTCCTGATATTGGTAATTTGTGTTCTGTCTCTCATTCTTTATCTCTTCAGTCTGACTAGATATGTATCAGTTGTATTGATCTTGTTTGAAGAACTTGGTTTTGTTATATTGATATCTGTTCTTGTTATATTGATATCTGTTATTTTTCTTATTATTTTTCCTTCTGCTTACTATGAGTTTATTGTGCTCATCTTTTTTTGGTTTCTTAAGGTGAAAGTGTAGACTATTGATTTGAAATCTTTCTTCTTTCATAATACAATAATTTAATGCTATATATTTCCTTCTGAGAACTGCTTTAGCAGCATCCTATAAATTATGAAATGCTATATTCTCATTTTCCTTCTATTTAAAATGTTATTTCTCTTGAAAATTGCTCTTTGACCTGTTTAATTTCCAAGTATTTGAAGATTTTATTGAAATCTTTCCACTATTGATTCTTAGTTCAATTCTGTTATGGCCAGAGAATAAATTTTGTATGCTTTCGATCTTTAAATTAGTTAACAATTGTTTTATGATCCAAGATATAATCTATCTGGATGAATGTTCTGTGTGCACTTGAAAAGAAGGTGCATTCTGCTCTTGTTGCATCCAGTGTTCTATAAATGCTAATAAGATTCACTTGGTTGATAGTGTTTTTCAAGTCATCTATACTTGTATCCTGATTTTCCATCTAAATAGTCTACTGATTACTAGAGGAGTGTTGAAGTATCCAACTATATTCTATCAGCCTTGCTTCATGTATTTTAAATCTCTGTTGTCAGGTGGATATACATATAGGGCTATTGTATCTTCTTTGTGTATCGGCCCTTTTATCATTATGTGATGTCTCTTGTTATTCTTGATAATTCTACTTGTACTAGCATCTACTTTGTCTGATATTAATATGGCTTTTGTGTTTTCTTTCATTAGTTTCTGATGAGATATATTTTTTCATCCTATTACTTTTAACCTACTCGCATCATTATATTTAAAGTGGTTTTCTTATATACAACTTATAATTGAGCTTTATTTTTATCCAATTAGATAATATTTATCTTTTATTGGTGTGTTTAAATCTTTAATGTCATTATTAATATCCTTGAATTTATGTCTAGTATTTTGTTATTTTTATATTAAGCCCTCTGATTTTTCATTCCTCTTTCCTCTTCTCTGCCTTCTTTTGAATTATTGGAATCCTTTTTCACATTACATTTTCATTTATCTATTGAGGTTTTGTACTTGATCTTAGCCAAAGGCCAAGACATGATAACTATTGGGTTTTGGGCTATATTTCTTTGTTCAGTTTTGTTAGTGGTTTCCCTAGAGATTATAATATGCATATTAACTTTCACAGTGTAGTTAGAATTGATATTTTAATTCTCAGTGAAATGTAGAAACCTTTAAAACATTTGCCCTTCCCCCATTATTTTGCAGTTGTGGTATATATTAAATCTACATACATTGAAGCACATAACCAGACATTGTTATAGTTTTTACTTTCAATTGTTATACATATGTTACAGAACTTAAGAGGAGAAACATATTTTAGTACATTTCCCAAAATATTTACTATTTCTATTGTTCTTCCCTCATTCCTGAAATTCCTTCCACCTGAAATTCCTTTCATCTGAAGAATTTATTTGACTTTTCTTTTAAGATGAGTCTGCTGACAACAGACTCTTTTTGTTTTCCTTCTTCTGAGAATATATTCATGAGATCTTAATTCCTGAAGGATTTTTTTCCTTTGACATAACATTGTGGGTTGACAGTTATTTTCTTTCAGCCCTTGACAAATGTTTCATTGCCGTCTGGCATCTATGATTTTAGATGAGAAATCTTCTACTGTCTTTTAACCACTGTTCCCTTATAGGTAATTTTTATTTGGCTCCTTTAAAACCCTTTTTTTACTTGGTTTTCACAAGTTTGATTAACGTGTGTCATTGAGTTTGCCATTTTATTTTTTTAAACTTCTTTAATCTATAAGTTTATTTCTTTTGCTAAATTTCTGAATGTTTAAGCCATTATTTCTTCAAATATTTTTCTGCACCATACTGTCTTCTCACTCTAGCATTTGGATAAATGTTAAGCCTTTTGTTATTGTCCCACAAGTCAGTGTCAGATTAGTGTTTCAAGGCATCAGGGAATCCTGGTGGGTTACATGACCACATAAGACTTTATAGACAATATATACTTGAACTGGTCCTACATAGATCAGAAAGATGGAATAGACAGAGAGGGGGACAATATTCTTGGTGGTTGGAAAGCCCTGAAACTATAGTATAGTTGGAGGGTAAAAGTAAAGTTTCCCATTCATTCTCTATAAACCATCCCCATACATTCTTTATAAAGCAGACTTCTATTTATACTAAATCACAAGATTCAATCATGGCAGGTTTGAAGATTGGCAAGGCTGAAAATCCTGACTAGCCTCCACGAAACTGAGATATAAGCAAGTATTTCCTTGGCATCTCCTATATACCTTCTCTCTTCCTTGGCCTTTGGCTTTCCACCATCTTCGCTGCTTCCCTGTCAGGTATTTAGGACTCTTCTTTACCTGAGGCTGTTCATGAATTTTTTGTTAACAAATTGAAAAGTTCAAACACAATTGATTTTGAAGAATTCAATGTGACACTCTTTTCAAGAAGATTTGCTTCTCAAAAAAGAGGACAGTATTAGCAAATAAACATAAATTACTAGTGGTAGAATGTCATGACTCAAAATTCTGAAATAATTTGTGATGGAGGTAGGCCTTGCCTCTGTTTAATTTATACTCTATGGGTGAAAACCTAGTCTGATCATGTAGATAGAGTTCTTTTGACTCTCAAAAAATTGTTATCAGTAACCAATACACCCACAAAAAATGCAAGCTTATTATATGCTTAGGAGAACATTTAGTTTGATATATAATATTTTTGGAGGAGTATTTGATTCTTCAATGTATCAAAATCTATTTATATTAAGAAAGGTAGAAGAGTGGGGTAGAACAAATTTACATCAAGATAGGCATAACAGTAATGGGTATGTTCCTCAATTTCATGGGTGCATTAAATTGAGGGCTGAATGAAGAGAATGTGGTTCTTTGAGTCCAACTCACAAAAATACATCCAGGTGTATCTGAGTACTCTAAGCTCAAAGAAATATATAGTTTAATTGTTGCTTAAGATAAGATGCTTCAGTCCTTTTTTCTTTTGTCTGATGATGAATCTTTCTTCTCCACAGAATATTTTATTAAGATGGCCGAATGGAAAAGAGAGACTATTCATCTTCATAGAAAACCAGGCATTATTATCAAGTTAAAATGTGGCATTTTGATATTAAAATCATTGTACTAGATGCTTACCATATGTTACATCACTTAATCCTTATAAACATTCTGCAATATAGAAGTTATCATCCCTATTTATTTTTTTAAAGAAGGAAACTAGGATTCACAGGAGTTAAATGATTTGTCCAAGGTATTACACCTAGTAAAAGGCAGAGGAATGAATTGAACTCTGATGCTTTGATTTTGAATCATATACTCCTTCCATTTTACCCTTTTCCATCTCTCTACTATAGATTAAGATAATATGAAGAGACCATGTTTCTGTTTTGGTAATATTTTATAGCATTACAAAAGCAAAACACGATATATGCATTTCTAAGGAGGAGATTTTACATAAATGTGTGTGTATTTGTGAATATATATATATACGTGTGTGTGAGTGTGTGTGTGTGTATGGAGAGAAACCATGCACACACTTGTGTGGGAAGAGAGGATGAAAGTAAAAATAAAATGAAATAAACTGATCATGAAAATGTGCAGTAAAATGAGAAGTAAGATTAATACAGCTCTTTATTTTATACTTTTAATTTTCCACGACTTCAAGATTTTTTGAGAATATAGCTTTTAATGCCACATCAGTGTCTAAAATACAGGTAAGTTGTAATTTATTTAAGTTTTCTATAATGCTGTAGGAAGTTTAGGTCTATTCCAAATCTTATTACTACAAATGATGATGTAATGGCTATATTTGTACATACAGTTTTGTCAGCATTTCTAATTATTTCTATAGTTTATATTCTGAGAAGTTTTATAAGAGGTAAAAGGGTTTGAATATTCTTAAGATGTCTTGGAAAACTGCTTTTTGGAAAAAATTTTCTTTTTCCACTAACAATATATGAAAATTCCTGTCTTAACACGTGCTCTAAAACTGATTATTATCATTTTTAACTGAGATAATTTTATAAGCAAAATATAGCATTTCATTGTATTTTTATTTGTTTGCTATATTTACTGGTAAATTTGAAATATAACCTCATATGATTATTGGTCATATATAAGGAAAAGTTAATTTTAAATTCCTCAGAACAATGCTAATTTTACCCAAGTAATAATAATACCTTTATTTAGATACTGTTCCGTGTCTGTGTGTACATGTGTATAATTAAGTGAATACTTATGAATAATTAATCAAATACATACCAACGAATATATGTGTTATTATCATCATCCCCATGTTACAGATTGGACACAGGGATGTAGAGGGTGACTTATCAGGGTCACACAGCTGTTAGGAGGCAGAGCTATCTTGTGAACCGAGGTTATCTACTCTGGAGTCTCCATGCTTAACAAGAGTACGTTATTGCCTCCTTAAAGACAATCATTCTTGAGTTATCTCATAGTTATACTAGATTGTATCAAAATTTTATTTTAAAGATGAAACGCTTCTCACAGAGACAGAAAATATATTTTGATCAGAAAATAATGTCCATGCATGTGATGAACTCTTTATATGATTTACATTGATTCAGCCTGTATAAAAATAGGATTGTTTTAGATTAAACATAGCAGATATAGGACAAAAGCCAGTTCACTTTATCATCTGGGTCACCTTAAAATGGAGCAATTTTATTGGAGAGACATATCTAATTCTGTGCTTCCTTCCTTTAGAATAAGCAAAACTTTACTGGCAAAGAAAAATGGTCTTAGATATGATTAAAGAAAATAAAAACACAGTGGTGATAGAAGTAGGAATGAGTTATCTAGAGAAAAGATAACATTATCGTGTTGTCTATAAATATGCTTAAAATAAAAATAACCTGTTATTCTATTAAATTGGTTGTAAGTCTCTTGGTTTCCATTAAATTTTATAATATTTTTAATATTCAAAAGATCTAAATTATCTATTTTAAAATCTTTTCATGTATAGTTTCTCTATTGGATTTATAATAACAATGTCATTCCATAAACAAATCTTAGATAAATATTTACCTGCTTATGTTAATTTTTGTAACTTTGCAATTTACATTTTACTCTTCAAGCCATCAATAATTTATTTTGGTCTGAAGTGAAAACTAAGACTATAATCTGACATTTTCTAATACTTTGGCAATTTTTCTAACAATATTTAGTTTGTTACAATGAACGCTGATAATTTTATAATTTTATTGCACTGTGGTAAAAAAAATAATGGCTGCACATTTTTACCTTTGAAGATTGGTTGAAGCTTTCTTTTCATCTCTTTAAAAACACTCCACAAGATCTTCATTAATACATGTATCCATTGTTCAAAATACATTAAAAGTAAATTAGCATTATTATTTTTAGTATTCAAATAGTCTACATACTTTTTAATTGGTTTTAGTTATCCTATTACAATTGCACATATGAGAAACTGCATCAGGGGCTTCTGGTCAAATGACATTCTAAGCATGAACTTTTGGGGTAGTTTTGTGAAAGTTAGCTATTGTTACCAGATTTACTCTAACTTCTTGACTTATGCTGCAGAAATGAATTTCAGAGGATGTCAGGTGAGTTAGGCCAGTAATTTATTAAGGTAGGGAGGGAAGAGAAATGGGAGAAAATAACAGATCACAGGTCCCTGGTAGAGGGTAAGGGGCTGAAAAGTGATAAAGAGGGCTGATTTATAGACTATAATTTCCCATTATAGATTATAAATGCTGAGGTCTTACTTGCGTGTTGATTCGCGCAGGGGGGACATGGCAAGAGCAGGGCACAGAAGCCATGAGGGCTGAAAGCAGCAGCAGGACCGAGATTAACAGGGCGGAGCCGCTGGGAGCAAGAGCAGGGGGGATTTGACCTTTTTTGTGCCTGCTTTTTAAACTGTTAATTATTCCACCCCCTTTGCTAATGGCGGGGGAGGAGTCCCAGGTGTTTGCCGTTTCGATCGATTACCCTACCCATCAATCCCCCGAGTGGGACCAATGATAAGTCCCTGGAGAATATTGGAGAATCTCTTGGGAATCTCTGGGAATCTCATTGTGTGTGGCGAAAATATCGCGAGGATCTTCCAGCAGCCATCTTGGGATTATCAGTGTCCACGTGGACTTGCCAGGTTTCAGATCCATCTACTTATTCCCTATATGAAGCCTGCTTCACTATGACAGAGCAGTTGAAGGAATAGAGAAACTGTTAAAGTGATATAAAAACCTAGGTAAACTCATTCATAAATAGCTGAATGAAAATCAAGAAATGTGAGGTTAGACTCATGGTTTACCCTTTGGCCTCTCTGTCTCTCTGCTCCCAGTTCCTCCGGACTGTGAGATATGAATATGATTAAGCATTTCTTTCTCTTATTCATTTTTGTCATTAATAAGGAGACCTTGACTATGTCATTTAACTAATATGTGTTCATCTGTCTATCTTTCTGAACCCTAGAGGAACAAATGAGTTAGTAGTTGGAATTAGATGAGTTAAAAGTACCTGGAAAGAACTTTTTAGGAGCGATGTTTCCATAACTTGTTGAGCTGCAATTTTCTGGGTTTTTTTGAATTTGAAATAAAGTTATTTAAAAAAATGTGAGGATAGATAACATGTGGTATTGCATGCCAAAATTCTTTAGACCAGTGGTTCTTAAATGCTGGCTTTATATTGGCTGCATAAAAATTCTTAAATGATTAAGAATTCTTAAATTCTTAAATGAAGTTCTATAAGGCAAAAAGCATGTATTATCAAAATAACTGTAAAATATTTTAATAAGTTGCTTATGAATTATAATATACATGATTGTGTAAGTATCTTATTAGAGAAAACGAAGTACTTACTACAGTAATTTCTATGCATGCTAAAGTTTGAGCACCAGCAAAGAAAGAACAAAGGCGAGTTTATATGCAGATTGCTGGGCATCAAAACATTGTAGACATATTGTGATTCAAGCAATGGAAGAAATTACAACATAGATGTGGAGCCAGTGAGACACTTTCGGAGCAGGGAGAGGAAAAATTAGTTGTAATACAGGGGCTTTTTCAGGACTTGGGAATTATCCTGAGTGACATTACAATGACAGATATAGGCCATTTTACATTAGCATATAACATGCAGAACTGTGTGGAAGAGAGTGTGGTCTACAATGGGAACTATGGTCCATGCTTAGTGGCAAAGCCCCAGGATGTGTATATCCATTGCAGGTGATGTGCCACACTAATGAAAGATGTTTAAGTGGGAGGTTATGGGAGGTGTGGGAGGTGTGGAACATGGGAATCCTGTAGTTTTTATGTAACATTTATGTAATCTAAGCATCTTTTAAAATATAAAATAAATAAACAACAACAACAACAAAAACAAACAAACAAACAAAAAAAAGCATTGTTAAGAAAATTATTAGTGAATGCAGGCAGGGTTCAAATATTGGTTCTAGCCCCATCTCTCTCTCTTTTCTTTCTAGGACTCCAATTACTTGTAAGGTAGTCCTTTTTTAACATAATCCATCTTGCTCTTTATTTTCCATCATTTTGTCTCTCAATGTTTTAGTATGGATACATTCTTCTGAACCACCTGCCTTTATACTAATTTAATCTTCCTTTACGTCTAATCTTCTCTTAAAGCCATCATTAAGCTCTTACTTTGAGTCATATTTTTTCAGTGTTAGGATATCTATTTGATCTTTTTTTATAGTTTCTGTTCCTCTTCATGAATTCTCCATCTTATCTGAACATATTTATGACAGTTATTTTAAAGACTAGTTTAGGTTTGAAAATTCAATTGTATCTCCAGTGGGACTGCTTTTATTTTTGTTCTTTTATTTACTTTGCTCAAATCTTTTCCATTTGCATGTTTGTTTATTTTCTTTGAATGACAGACATTAAATACAAATATTGTAGAAATAATTTGAGACTCTGGATCGTGTTTTCTTTTGCTCCAGAGAAAAATTCTGTTTCTGGAATGCAGCTAGGCTAGGAACAAATGTCAGATCATCTTAATCCAATAAAGAGCTGAAAAAATTTGAATCTTGGCTTTAGTCCTTTTCAAAGCTCTTTACTCTGACTCCTATGTTTAGCTCTTTGGAGGCCCAATGAAAAGTCTTCTTATGCACCAAGACTCTTCCTCCGTGGTGGGTGAGTCCTGCACTTCAGTTTTACTTCTCCAGACTTCTTGTATCTGCCAAAAACTCTGCTTAGCTTCTTAAATTCTCCAACAATACTTTTGGAATTGGCAAATACCTCAGTGTGAAAAGTGGTACTGATTGCCAAGCTCACCTCTTTGGCTTTCTTTCGTGTTCTTAATCTTACCCTCAAAATTCTTGTTGTCTGGTAGCTTTAGAATGCCTTCAAGCATTATTTTGCCCAACTTTTCTAGTTGCTATCAATAAGAAAATTTGTCTGAAATAACCCAGTTCACCATTGCTGGATTTTATATATTTACTCTGATGAATGGGAGTTGTGAGGATGTAGGAAATGTGGAGTAAAGGGATAAGCTCAGAAGTTGCAGGAAGTGATAATGAGGACCTAAGGTATGGCCATTGTGATAGAGAAAGAAGAGATCTGAAGGATTCTAGGAACATTCAGGAAGTAACAATGGCATCACAAGTGAAAGCCTGAGGTGTTTTCAGAGCCTCCTCTTGGTTGCATTTTGAACTACTAATTGTTTGGGTGTGACCATGAAGGATATGCACAGTCAGTTTCAATGGATGGTGGTGCTATTAACTGAGATAGGAAATACAAGAGCAAAATAACTCTGGGTCAGAAGTAGAGAGAAAATAAATTCAGCTTTGGATGTACTATGTTTGGGACATCTACAATACATCAAAGTTACTATCTAGCAGGTATTCGATACACACATGAATACACGTGTGTACACACACATATATTCATAAATGCATACACACATACATACATGCATAACATTAAGCAGAATTCTTAATATATTCCCCCAAGATTCTTGCTCCTTGATTATTCCAGTGCTAATCTAGACACTGTTTTCTGCTTTGAAGGGATTTTGCAGGTATAATTAAGATTGCTATTCAGTTGACATTAAGACAAAGAGTTTATTCTGGATTATATGGGTGAGCCCAGAATAATCGCCCTTAAAAGCAGAAGAGGAAGGCAGAAGAGTTAATCAGAGAGATGCAGCAGAAAGGAATGGCAAAGAGAGATTCCAAGTGTAGGAAGGATTTGTTGCACTCATGCTGGCTTTTAGAGGTAGAGGCCCATGTCCAAGGATCAGAGAGAGGTTTCTAGGAGATAAGGGCAGCCCCCAACTGACAAATAAAGGAAATGGTGTCTTTAGTCTTGTTACTGAAAGGAACTGGATCTGCCAACAACCTGAAGGACCTTGGAAGTGGAATCTTCCTCTAACCCTCCATAAAGGAATACAGCCTTGCTGACACTTTGATTTCAGCCTGTGAGACCCATAAAAGAGCAACCAGCTAAGATATGCTGTGCTCAGACTTCTGACTCACAGAAACTGTGAGATAATAATGGGTGCTACTTTAAGCTGCTACATTTGTGGTAATTTGTTATGACAGCAATAGAAAATTTATATATTATTCATATACACAAACATATCTTAAGCTCAGGATAGCTATCAAGTACAAGAAGGGGATATTGTGTATATAGAGTGAGAGAAGTTGGTTGATGACAGATGCCTGGAGAACAATGATGTTTAAAGGGTGGATAGAATGGATAGAAGAGGATCCCAAAAAAAGTAGAGAAACAAAAGAAGATGTGTTCTGGAAGCCAACAGAAGAGAAAATCTCAAGAAAGAAGAAGTGTGAATTGCCACAAAAAGAAAAACTCCTGACAAGAAATATTACTACAGTTTATACCCTTTTCACTATATCATAGTGTCTGATCTCAACTTGGGAAGAGCCTTTTGCTTTTGTTTTGTTTTAAATATTTGTCCTATTAAATCTTGGTATAAATTCATACTGTGAATTGTGTCATATATTATATTTCCCACTCTATTAGTTGTAAGAAGCTCAGAACCAAAACTGGGATTCACCTCTAGGAAGTGAAAGGATTTTGTGTCATTTGGTGTCCTCTAAGAGGCAGAATCCAAAACTGAATTAGCTTTCCAAGAGACTTATGGGAGCAATGCCTGTAAAGAGAATGGAAGAGAGAGAAGAAGCAGGTAGGGAGAGACTTCAGGCCACAATGCAGGTCTAACCTCTGGGACAGAAGAGAAGGAAGGAAGACAGATTGCAATGCAGCTTCTGAAAAAGTCTTAGTCCAGGCAATGAGGAACCAGAGAGTAAAGAATGCCTGTTAGAGGAGTCCCATGTTGGGAAGAAATGGCTCCTCTATAGTAGTCTCACCAAACTCAACCATTGGCTTTGAACAGTTCAAGGCGAGCATGGTCTTGGAGACAACGCTGTAGTGGATTCAAATATGCAGTGGTTGGAAGTTGTCCATGGACTACTCTCTCCACAGCAGGTTATCTTGAAGGGAGATCTGGGTGGGGGGCATGTTCTTGGCCACCAGAAACCTTCAGGATGAATATACTGCATAAATATTACCTCTGACTTATACCCTACTCCTCCCCTTTCTTCTTATCTTGTTACTTTATTGATTGATCTGTATCTCTATAAAGCTGCTTCAAAATATTATTGGAATAAAGCAAGTTATAATACTTTTTAACTGGTGGACTAAACTAAAATTTAAGATTATAAAAATAAAAGCTGGAATATAGTAAAAATAGAGTAGATTTGGTTGTACTTTATTGGATAATTTATTAAAGCCCCTACCCAGCCTTCAGTTATACTTGATTCTGTCCATACCTTCTGTTTTCAAAGTCAACCTATTACCTATAGGCTTAGCCCACTTGGTTTTAGGAACTGAGGAAGGCGCAACTGTTTCCTTCTCTTTCCATCATACTTCCTGATGCCTGAAATTACACAATTGGCTTAGAGACATTTTCTGTTGCATTTCGTGTTTTCTCTTGCCTCTTTCTGTGGAATGCCCTCCAATCCTTCTTTTGATGATTATCTTTTAGTATCTTTCAAGGGTCAGCTCAGGCATAGCTTCATTCTGGGTACAGAGAGGTGCTTCCAGGAAGCCCTTCTATATAGCCTTTTTTTCACGTCTGCAATACCTTATATATAAATCCATCATATCCCTTATCCAACCAAACTATATAATGATTGTTTTACTTGTAAGTCTATCTCTCTAGATTCTGAGTTCCTTGAGCAGAGAATCTGAGTTTATCATTCTTTTTCTTATAACAAGCTCTTTAATGAAACATAGTAAGTGCTCAATAAATGTTTGTTAAATGAAAAACTTAAATTCCATTAAAATATATACAATAATTAGATATGTTTATCTTTTCCATTCTGTCATTTTTTACTTGAAACTGGTTAAAAGGTAGAAGGACGTTTTGATTGGTGGTGGGAAGCCTAGAGACTGGTGCTGGGTGCTGGGGGTGATGAGAATGTGGGAGAAGGGAAGGGGGAGTGGGAAGGTGGAGGCACTGCATGCTAAAGGTTAGAAAGAGGCCAACCCTAAAATCAGAGACAGTGCTCAGAAGCAGAAACTTGAGACTAAGTTATTTACTAAAAAGCAACTTTTAAATTTTTCACAACACTAACCCGGAGATGGTCTCATTTTAATTGCAATATCTGTTATTTAAGCCCAAGTGGACTGATACAGTAAACTGAATCTTTTCAATCATTAGTAAAGGCAAATGGCATTCTCATTTCTTCTGGAAAAAAAATGTTTTGTTGGTTTCCTACAGATGTGCTCACATGAGTGGCATGGTATTTAAATCCAGGAGCAAAGAAATCAATATCAAATGTGAAGTGGCATTTAAAGGTTTATCTCATTGGCAGTGTTTCATTTAGACCTGGCTTGAATTCTTTCAGCAACTGAACCTCTGGGACTGTACAGATTTGCATAGTTGTCTTAGTCATTCCTCCCCTGGGAATACCCAGTGACCTTTTGAGAATATTCCCAACTATTCTTGCTTTGCTTCTGTAGTCCCTGTCTCCAGGAGACTGTGTAGATTGAAGGAGAACGAGGATGAGAAATGATATATCTTTCATACTTCACTTGAGCAGCAATTGGCATAATTATCATGCTTTAAAAATTAATAATGAGAAGTATAACATGCTAGAGATTTTATAAATATATTTATGCTGAATAATATTTGTGAATATACTCTTTTTCTTACAATGAGCACATGGTACTAAACTTTGGAAAACCTATTATAATAAAGAAAAAATAATACCTTTCTCTAAGCTTTGTGGATTTTTATTAAAATATTAATTAGGTAGCTTAGTGTGTCAGGGCAGCTACAACAAATACCACTTACTGGTTAGCTTAAACAGCAAAAAATTATTGCTTCACAATTTTAAAGACCAGAAGTTCCAAATCAAGACATTGGCGAAGACTTGCTCTTTCTTGGAGCCTGAGTATTCTGGTGCTGGCTTGATGCAATCTTTAGGGTTTATTGGCTTGTATCTCTGCTTCCATAACATGGTGATGTCCTGTGGCTTTCTCTGACTTCTGGCTTCTTGTCTTTTGGTTTCTCAGACTTGTCTGAATTTCTTCCCTTTTAAGGCCTCCAGTAATACAGATTAAGACCCAACCTGATTCAATTTGGCCTCATCTAAACAGAATCTTCAAAGATCCTATTCACAAATGAGTTCACACCATAACTAACCATAACATCTTCAAGATGTCCCATTTACAAATGGGTTCACACCCACAGAAACATGGCACAAGGTTAAGAACATATTTTTTGTGGAGTGCAGGACTCAACCCCCAACATTAGGTAATATCACCACTCCATTAAAAACCTCCCAAAGGGAATACTGGGAAAATGGCATCAGAGTAGGGAGACAGGGCTCAACTCTGTCACAAAAACAATGGAGAAGGGGCCAAAAGCTGTTCAAGGGGCCTGCTTTGGGACTCAGCAGACCATACAGTGCTGCACAAACTCAGGATGGTGAGGGACAGAGAGACAAAGAAACCAAAATGACACCGTGAGTTACTAAACCCCCACAGTGGCTGGGAGGGTCACCCTTCCCCACCATTAAGGCAGGCAGCCTAGATAAAACCCCTCACCCACTGCAACTGGCTGAAAGGGAAACAGATGTCTTCCTCCATGGAAAGAGGGAGGCTGTGGCAGAGGGTGGAGAGTGGCTTCTCTCAGTGAATTTGGCCAGGAGTGCCCACTTTGAATCTCTTCTCTGCCCAGACCAGAAACACTGGCAAAAGGAAACCTCTCAGAAATGAGAAGGGGGACATTACCACTGATCCCGGAGATATAAGAAATCATAAGAAGATACTATGAACAATTGTATGCCAAAAAACTAAACAATGTAGAGGAGATGGACAAATTCCTAGAAACACATGAACAACCTACACTGACCCTAGAAGAAATAGAAGACCTCAGCAAACAATCACAAGTAAAAAGATTGAAACAGTTATCAAAAACCTCCCAAAGATGAAAAGTCCAAGACCAGATGGCATCACAGGTGAATTCTACCAATCATTCAGAGATGATCTAATAATAATCTTGCTCAAGCTCTTCCAAAAAGTTGAACAGGAAAGAAGGCTACCAAACTCATTCTATGAAGTCAATATTGCCCTAATACCAAAAGCAGATAAAGATACTATGAAAAAAGAAAATTACAGGCCAATATCTCTAATGAATATAGATACCAAAATCCACAAAAAAATACTTTAAAAGTCCATTAAAAGAAGTATACACCACGATTGAGTGGGTTTTATCCCAGGTATGCACGGGTGGTTCAACACAAGAAAATCAATCAGTGTAATCAACGACTTTAATAAATTGAAGAAGAAAAATCACATGAGCTTCTCGATTGTTGCAGAAAAAGCATTTGACAAAATACAGCATCCTTTCTTGTTAAAAATTCTCCAAAAGATAGGATAGAAGGAAGCTTTCACAATATGGTAAAGTGCATGTAGGAAAAACCTACAGCTAGCATTGTACTCAACAGTGAAAGACTTAAAGCTTTCCTGCTGAAATCAGGAACAAGACAAGGATGTTCACTGTCACCACTGTTATTAAATATTAAATAGAAGTTCTAGCTAGAGAAATTAGGCTAGATAAAGAAATAAAATGCATCCAAATAGGAAAAAGGAAGAAGCAAAACTTGCACTATTTACTGATGATATGATCCAATATCTAGAAAATCCTGAAAAATCCACAACAAATATTTAGGAATAAACTTAACCAAGGGTATAAAGGACCTGTATTCAGAAAACTACAAAACATTGCTAAAAGAAACTGAAGAAAAGACTTAAATAAATGGAAGGACATTCTGCATTCATAGATTGGAAGACTAAATATCGCTAAGATGTCAATTCTACCCAAGCTGATTTACAGATTTAATGCAATCCCAATAGAAATCCAACAGCCTTTTTTTTTCAGGAATGGAAAAGCTAATTATCAAATTTAGTCTGAAATTTAAGGCATTTTGAATAGCCAAAAATGTCTTTAAAAAAGAAGAATGAAGTTGGAGGACTCTCACTTCCTGACTTTAAAGCATATTACTTAGCTACAATAGTAAAGACAGTATGGTACTGGAAAAAAGATAGATTGACCAATAGAGCTGAATCAAGAACTCAGAAATAGACTCTCATATCTATGGTCAAGTGATTTTTGACAAGGCTGTCAAGCCCACCCATCTGGGCCAGAACAGTCTTTTCAACAAATGTTTCTGGGAGAACTGGATAGTCATATGCAAAAGAAAGAGGACCCCTATCTCACACCTTATACAAAAACTAACTCAAAATGAACCAAGGACCTAAATATAAAAAGCAACAACCATAAAACTCCTTGAAGAAAATGTAGGAAAACATCTTTAAAATCTTGCAGTAGGCAGTAGTTTCTTAAACCTTACAATCAAAGCATGATCAACAAAAGAAAATTAGATAAATGGGACCTCCTCAAAATTAAACACTTTTGTTCTCCAAAAGACTTTTTCAAGAAAGTTGAAAGGCAGCTTACTCAATGGGAGAAAATATTGGAAAACCACATATCCAATAAGGGTTTGATATCCATTTATATAAACAGATCATAGAACTCAAAAATTAAAAGACAGCAACCCAATTTAAAAATGGGCAAAAGACATGAATAGACATTTCTCCAAAGAGGAAATACAAATGGCCAAAAAGCACATAAAAATGCTCACCATCAGTATCTATTAGGGAAATGCAGATCAAAACCACAATTAGATACCATTTCACACATTATAGAATGGCCATTATTAAAAAAAAAAACAAAAAAAACTGCAAGTGCTAGAAGGATGTGGAGAAACAGGAACACTCCTTCACTGTTGGTGGGAATGTAGAATGGTTCAGCCTCTGTGGAAGACAGTTTGGCAGCACCTCAAGAAGCTGAATACAGAACTGCCATATGATAGGGCAATCCTGTTACCAGGAATATATTCAGAAGAACAGCAGCATTATTCATAATTGCTAAAATATGGAACCAACCCCAAGTGTCCATCAACCAATGAATGGGCAAACAAAACATGGTATATACACATAGTGGAATACTATGCAGCTGTAAGAAGAAATGAAATCAGGATACTTGTGACAACATGGATGAACCTAGAGGATATTATGTTGAGTGAAATAAGCCAGACACAAAAGGACAAATATCATATGGTCTCACTATTATGAACTAAATACGTTGAGCAAACTCACAGAGGTAAACTCTAGAGTATATGTTACTAGGAAATAGAGTGTGGGTTGAAAATGGGAGAGTCTGCTTAATGTAGGCAGCATTATTATAAGGTTAATTGTAAAAGTGTGCAAATGAATAGAGCCAAGAGTAACACATTATAATAAGTATAGCTAACACTGATGATTTGTAAATGTGATTGTGGCTGAAAAGGGTAGTCTGTGGATGTAAATGTCAATTGAAAGGAAACTAGAGAATAATCTAGGGAATATGTAACAGTGATTTCGGTGGTGGATGAAGATTGTGGTTAATAGTATAAATATAAAAATGATCTTCTTTTACAAAGTGCTAAGAATATGGTGATATATGGGGAAATTACAACTAGTCCAATTTATGGGCAATAATTAACAGTAATATTGTAATATTTTGCAGCAATGGCAAGGAGATTTTTTTTTCAATACTAAGGGACAACAATAGGGGTATAAGGGGTATGGGATTTTTCTTTTTGGAGTAATGAAAATGTTCTAATATTGACTGAGGTGATGACAGCACTATTCTCTGATGAAAATGGTAGCCACTGAGTGTACACTTTGAATGGATTGAACAAAGCATGGAACTGATAACACAGGGAATCCAGTGGTGGATAATGGACTGTGGTTAACAGGAAAAACATGAGAAATTTTCTTCTGAACAGTAACAAATACATAATACTAATATAGTTTGTTAATAATTGGGTGAGTTGTTGGAAAAATACATGAAATGTAAGATACGGGCTATAGTTAGTAATAATATTTTGATGATGCTCTTTCAGAGTTTGTAACAAATGTTTCACAAAAATGCAAAGTATTGGTGATAGGGAGATGTATGGGAGCCTTATATGATGATATGCATTTGTTTTGTAAATTCACAAATTTTACTATACATTTATTGTTTATATATGTTCATGTATGAATGATTTACTTCAATAAAAATTTATTTTAAAAAACCTCCCAAAGGCTTTGCACTACAAACAGAATGAACTTCAAATGCCATGGTCTGAATGGCCTTTTATAGTTTGTGCACAGCCTGTCTTTATGACTTCTTCGTTTACCATTCTTCCCAAGTTCCCTAGCCTTACCAGACTTCCTTTTTAATACTCAGGCCTTACCTGCCTTAAGAACTCCAATTTTCCCTGGTCTTACCTGTTTCTTTTTCACTCAGCTCTCAGCTCAAATGTCAAAAAGGCCTACTCTGACCATAATAGATTAATGTAAGTCCCCCCTCTCTCCCATCTCTTCAAGTATCCTATATTGTTCACTCTAAAGTCCTTTGATGCTACGTTTTTCTGTTGACTCCATAAGTGCAGGACTTTGTCTCTTTGGTCACCATGTAGGGGAAAACTTGACTACAAATGTCAACAGGCTTTTCCTTTCACCTTCAAGTCCAATTCTATGGAAGCCCCAAGATTAGCTCTGATTGGACTGATTTGGATCATGTGCCCTCTCCTAAACCAATTATTGAAGCCAGGGGGAAGAACCCTAATTAGCCAAGCTTCGATTACATGCCCCCTGTATCTAAAGGGTAGGAGAGATGAGCCAAGAAAGGAAAGATGGAATGTGGACAAGGGTGGTTTCCCAAAGAAAATTAGGGTAATTTTCCTGAAGAGAAAGAAATGGATACTGGGCAATGAAAGCAGAAACTTCCCATTGCAATAAATAGAAATTAATACTTTCACTTTAAAGGCCAGCAATGTATTTCTCAGTATGGGTGTGTCCTAATTTAGTCAAACAATCTCCTGGGAATGGATATTTTAGGTTGTTTAATAAATGTTGCCCTGATGAATGTCCTTGTACATGCATTTTGATTATATTAGGATAATTATTAAAAGTGAAATTGCAGGATCATAATGTACTATATTAAACCTTTGAATTAGGAAAGCTCAATTATACATCTTGTGGAAACTCACACCTTTTGGTCAGAGCAGTCCTGACCAATAGAAATACAATATAAGCCACATAGGTAATTATGAACTTTCTAATAGCCACATTCAAAATAAAAAGAAACAAGTGAAATTCATTTTAATCATATATTTTATGTAATCCAACATGTAAAAAACATTATCATTTCAACATGTCATAGATATAAACATTTATTAATGAGATATTTTACTTTTTTTCTAGTACTAAAGTCTTTGAAATTTGGTGTGTATTTTACATATAAAATACATCTAAATTAGGACTAATGCTTAATAACCAAATGGGACTAGTGACTATCCTATCAGAGAACAAAGCTCTAGAGATCTAGTTCTGGTGAGCACATAAGGGGTTTTGCACAGGGACTAGTTTCTGGGAGCCAGTTTAAAGCTAGCTTTAAACTGAACCCAGTACAGATCATCCACTAATCAAAAGCCTGTTCAAAATAAAATAATTTCACTCTATATAATAGTTTACAACTACCTGGTGGAAAGGACTTGGCAGCATCTTAAACCAGTCATGAAGATGGGCCACTGGGAAGAGGTTTGATGCAAAAGCCAAAGCCTAGAGTGATAAAATGTTTGGTACTGGGTGTGGTGAGAAAGAACAAGGATTCCAGAGGACTTAGCTAAAACTGCCCAAAGGAGAAGAATGCTGAATCAGGTGAACTGTAGTTGTCTGGCACCAGCCTTCTTCTTTAGGCAGCAAATTTCATCAAGGCTGTAATCAGGGAGAATTACTTCATCAAGCTTTGGAAAGCCTGGATGGAAGATACTTTAAGACTATGAAAATGTTTTCACTCTGACATCAGAAAAATATCTAATGAATATTGAGTGCTTACTGTGAGCTGAGTTCTGCATTCATTTGTTCTTCACAGCATGTGCATTAAGTACAATTGTTACACCCATTTTGCAGATAAACAAAGGAGGCACAACACAATTAGCTTCTTAGCTAGCAAGTGATAGAGTTGGGATTTAAACCCCTGAGTTCTTACTCTAGTATCCATGTCTACTGCTTTGTTCTATTTCTTTTCTCATTATACTCTAAATGCTCTTGTCTTTTGCCTTTAGTAATTTAACTTCCTGTGCACATTGACATTAGTAAGTAGGTGCCCTAAAATCTTTAAGTATTTTAGTCACCAAAAGACACATTTCCTGTTGAAAATTAGTGTGTAAAAATATAACTTACATGTTG
>JAQZBX010013002.1:0-40441 GCA_029593785.1 Cabassous unicinctus
AAAAAAAAAAAAAAAAAAGGGAGGGGGGATTATGTTGATGATCTTTGCAAATTTCAACTTGTTTACTATCTTGAGAACATGTACTCATCTATACATTTATAAAACTATTTAGTTTTGATTTTTTTTTACCATTCCCATTCTATTAAAATATATATGTGTGTGCATGTGTGCATGTGTGTGTGTTTATCCATCTATTAGAATAGGTAGAATAGGTAGTATCTTAGGTCAAATTACTTCAATGATGTGAATTTGACACTTTTATAAAAATTTTAAATTTAAATTTGAATGCAAATTTCATTATATGTATTCAATTTTGGAAATATTTTGATCCAAAAATCAGTATATGCTGTTGAGAGACTCTACAAAGTTTTGTTTGATCAGCCATGCAGAGAGAAAATACCAAAATTTCACTGAGCATGCCGTTTGGGCTCTCTTGAAAGCAGTCCCTTAGGCCAGGATTTGATTTCATGCAGTTTTCTTAGGGAGTGTAAGTGAAGGGATGGTAAGAGTAGGACAGAGGAGGAAGAAAAGCCCACCTCTTCACGTCTTGGTCAGGTGCAATGAATGGAGGCAGGCAGAACTTGAATAGGGCAAACATAATCTTGACAGGCAGTCATCAACCTAGAATCATCCACCAGCTGAGGTCTTTGGAAGGACTCTTGGCTAAAAGGCTGCTCTCTTTTAGCAAGGGGTAAGACGCACTGCTGCTGGCTTGGTGGTTCTTTGTGTCTGTTTCCATCCAAATTGCCCCTTCTCAAGTTTGGGGTTCCCACATTCCCTCTCAGGTCTTTGACTTTTAACACAGGAGACTTGCCAGTTCTCTTTTCGATTTAGAGTTTTGAAATAAGACTTCTGACTATAAGCCAACAAAATTATTTTTCACAATGTACAGCTCAAATAATAAATATAACAAGTAGCAATAATTTTAAGAGCAAAATTTATATGTATCAAAACCTAAGCAAAAGTGGTTTTACCTCTTATCAATGCTATTTAATGTCATGTATAAGATGCTTCTAGCGTAAGAGCCAATGCAAAATTAAATTTTAATCTTTTAGCCATTTAATAGCAGTGGATTTTTGGCATTAACTCCTATTCCAAAATTTGCTTTCTTAATTTGTTCTAGAATATGTCTTAAGTTATTTCCATCTTAACTCAAATTGATTATTTTGCATTGTCTTTCACTATTTTCTATTTAGTTCCCTGCAGAAGATACACATTCCTTTCTCAGGTTTTACTTAATTTTTGTTTGTTTTTAAGTTTTAAAAAAATCTTAAAAGAAGAAATAGTGATGGCATTGCATATATTTGTCTATTTTACAACAAGGTCGACTGTTTATGTTCTTAGCATGAGTTGCCTTCTTTTTTGTAGGTCTTCTGTTGTACTTCAACAAACCTCTGGATCAAACCTCCCTGGAAGTTTGCAGTTTATTTTTTCTAATCATTATAATAGAACCTATTGGACTTCTTGTTTGTGATTTTATCAGTTAATGAGACATAACCTAAATTTTTTTGCTGACTGTATGTGCATTTTAAAGGAGATGGATTTTCTTTTAGTATTTTATAAATTTATCTTCTTAAACACATTTTTATCAAAGTTACTTTTTCTAACTCATATTTTTTTTTCTTGCAGTGTTTGTAAAACCTCTTTTGAAAAAGTACTTTGCAAGATTTCATTATGGCAATTCCAAATAGAGATTGGGGAGAAGGTGGTGTGTATGGGAATTCCCTATGTTTTTGATGGAACATTTATGTAATCTAAAGCTTCTTTAAAAATTAAAAAATACATTAGAGGTATATAACAGCAGATGTTAATTGATGGAAGACAGAATTGGTGATTTGGAGGTCTGAGCATCTGAACTTGAAAAAAACAGGAAGACAGAAAGAGAAAAGAATGGAAAAAATGGAACAGGATCTCAGAGGATTGAGTGACAATGCAGTATGTACAAACTTATACATTATCAGTATCTCAGAAGGAGAAGATAATAAAAAGAAGCAAAATGATTTTTTGAGGAAATAGTTACTGAAAACTTCCCAACACTTATGAAAAACATAAATATCAATATCCAAGAAGGGCAACACACCCCAAACAGAATAAATCCTAGTAGACCTACTCCAAGAAACCTAATATTCAGAATGACAAGTGCCAGAGATAAAGAGAGGATTCTGAAAGCAGCCAGGGAAAAGCAATGCATCACACACAAGGGAGACTCAGTAAGAGTGATTATCACACTCTCATGATATGATGGAGGTGAGAAGAAAATAGTATGGTGTATTTAAGGTGCTGAAAGACAAAAACTGCCAGCCCAAAATTCTTTATCTGGCAAAATTGTCCTTTAAAAATGAGGGTGAGTTTAAAGTCTTCACAGACAAACAAAAACTGAGAGAGTACAAAAAGACCTGATATACAAGAGATACTAAAGGGAGTGCTACAGCCTAAAAGGGAAAAACAAGGGTGATAGACTTGGAGAAAAGTTTAGAAATGATGATTATTTGTAAAGGTAATGTAAAGGGGAAAAAGATAGACAATAGTAAGATATAACAATGGAAAGCCAAAGGATAAAATGGATGAAATAAGTAATGCCTTTACAGTAATAACATTGTATGTTACTGGGTTGAAGTCCCTAATCAAAAGACAGACTGAAAGAAAAGATTAAAAATATGAGTTATCTCTAAGCTCTCTACAAGGGACTCACCTCAGATGTAAGGACACACTCAGGTTGAAAGTGAAAAGTTGGAAAAAGATATTCCATGCAAATAGAAACCAAAAGAGATCTGGAGTAGTGATACTAATATCAGACAATTTAGATTTTTAAATGCAGAACTGTTATAAGAGATGAAAAAGCTCATTATATATTTTAAAACGGGGCAATTCATCAAGAAGCCATAACTTAATAAATATTTATGCACCTAACTTGGGGTGCTCCAACATACGTGAGACACACACTGGCAAAACTGAAGGGGAGAAATATACATCTCTACAATAGTAGTTGGAGATTTCAATACACCACTCTCAGCATTAGATAGAACATCTGGACAGTGACTAAATAAACAGAAAGCTTAAATAATTTGATAAATGAACTAGACCTCACAGACATTTATAGAGCATTACACCCCAAACCATTATATAATCCTTTAAAAGTGTTTATAGATCCTTCTCCAGGATAGACCATATGTTGGATCACAAGACAGGTCTCAATAAATTTAAAAAGACTGAAATTATGCAAAGCACTATTTCTGATCACACTGGAATGAAACTGGAAATAAATAACAGATAGAAAAAGGGAAAATTCACAAATATATGGAGATTAAACACACTCTTTAATAATCAGTGGGTCAAGGAAGAAATTTCAAAAGAAATCAGTAAATATCTTGAGACAAATGAAATTGAGAACACTACATATCAATACTTTGGGATTCAGCAAAAGCAGTGCAGAGAAAGGTGTTTATAGTACTCAATGCTTACATTTAAAAAGAAAAAAAGCTAAAATAGAAGACCTAACTTCAAATCTGGAGGAACTAGAAAAAGAACAGCATCCTATTCCCAAATTAAGCTGAAGGAAAGAAATAATAAAAAGCAGAGTAAAAATCAATGAAATTGAGAAGAAAAAACAATAGAGAGATTCAATAAAAAAAAGTTTGTGAATTCTACCAATCATTCAAAAATAATCTAATACCAATCTTGCTGAAACTCTTCCAAAAACCTGAAGAGGAAGGAACTCTACTAAATGCATTCTATGAAGCCCCTAATATCAGAAACAGATAAAGATACTAAGGCAAAGAAGAAAATTATAGACTAATTTCCCTAATGAATATAAATCCAGATATCCTCAACAAAATACTAGCAAACTAAATTGAAAAGCACATTAAAAGAATTATACACCACATTCAAGTGGGTTTTATCTCAGGTATGCAAGGGTGGTTCAACACAAGGAAATCAATTGGTATAATCAACCACTTTAATATATTGGAGAAGAAAAGCCACATGATCCTCTTGATTGATGCAGAAAAGACATTTGACAAAATACAGCATCCTTTCTTGATATAAACACACCAAAATATAGGAATAGAAGGAAGCTTTCTCAATATGGTGAAGTGCATATATGAAAAACCCACAGCTAGCATTGTACTTAATGGTGAAAGACTGAAATCTTTCCTGCTGAGATCAGGAACAAGACAAGGATGCCCACTGTCACCACTGTTATTCAATATTGTGCTAGAAGTTCTAGCTAGAATACTTAGGCAAGAAAAAGAAACAAAATACACCCAAATAGGAAAGGAAGAAGTAAAACTTTAGCTATTCACAGATGATATGATCCTATATGTAGAAAAATCTGAAAAATCCACAAGAAAGCTACCTAACTAATAGGTGTGTTCAGCAAATTGGTGGGATACAAGATTAATAGGCAAAAACCAGTAGCATTTCTGTATACAGAGGAGGAAACCAGAAAAAAATTTCTGTTTATTAAGCAAGTAAAAGAATCAAATATTTAGGAATAAACTACCCAAGAACATAAATGACCTGTATCCAGAAAACTACAAAACATTGCTAAAAGAAACCAAAGACCTAAATAAATGGAAGGACATTCCGTGATCATGGGTTGGAAGAACAAGTATCATTAAGATGTCATTTCTATCCAATATGATTTACATTTTCAATGCAATCCCAATAAAAATCCCAATAGCATTTTTTTGTGTGTGCAGAAATGGAAAAGCCAATTATCAAACTTATTTGGAAGGGTAAGGGTCCCTGAATAGCCAAAAAATGTCTTAAAAATTAAGAATGAAGTTGGAGGACTCTCATTTCCTAACTCTAAAACATATTACTTAGGTACAGTGGTAAAACAGCATGTTACCGGCATATTGACCAATGAAACCAAATTTAGAACTCAGAAATAGACCCTCACATCTATAATCAAGTGATTTTTGGTAAGGATATCAAGCCCACCCAGCTGGGCCAGAACAGTCTATTCAACAGATGGTACTGGGAGAATTGGATGTTCATATCCAAAAAAAAATGAAAGATGACCCTTATTTCACACCTTATACAAAAATTAACTCAAAATGGATCAAGGACCTAAATATAAAAGCTACACCCATAAAACTCCTGGAAAAAATGAAGAGTAACATATTCAGGATCTCATGGTAAGTGGTAGTTTCTTAAAACTTATACCCAAAGCAGAGCAACAAAAGAAAAATTAGATAAATGGGACCTCCTTAAAATTAAACACTTTTGTTTTTCAAAAGACTTTGATAAGAAAGTAAAAAGACAGCTTACTCAATGGGAGAAAATATTTGGAAACCGCATATCCCATAAGGGTTTGATATCCATGTTATATAAAGAGATCAGTACAACTCAATGATAAAAAGACAAGCGGAAAAGCATTTGTCCTTACCCAGGGGACATTTTAATAACAATGAAGCTGGATGTATGTAAAATAAAATGGTACTAATAGCAAGATGTCACTAAAACTATGCAGACCAATAAGACAGCCCAAGCTACATGTGCCTATAGAGCACTTGAAATGTGACAAGTCCGAGTGGAGATGTAATGTACATGTAAAATTCTTATCTGATTTCCATGACTTAGAATAAAAAGAATGCAAAATATCCCAACAATTTTATATTGATTATATACTGAATATTATTTCGATATATTCAGATAAAATGTTATTAAAAGTAATTTCCCTGTTTAAAAAAAAAAAAAAAGACAAGCAATCTAATTGAAAAATGGGCAAAAGACATGAATAGGCATTTTTCCAAAGAGGAATTACAAATGGCCAAAAAGCACACGGAAAAATGTTCAACATCAATGGCTATTAGGGAAATGCTGATCAAAACTGCAATGAGATACCAATTCACACCTTAAAGAATGGACATTATTATTATTTTTTAAATCAGAAAACTACAATTGCTAGAGATGATGTGGTGACATAGGAACACTCCTTCACTGTTGATGGGAATGTAGAATGGTGTAGCCTCTGGAAGACTGGCCATACCTCAAGAAGCTTAATATAGGACTGCAGTATGATCCAGCAATCCCTTTACTAGGAATATATTCCAAGGGACTGTAAGCAAGTAGGCGAATTGACATTTGCTCACTGATGTTTATAGCAGCATTATTCACAATTGCTAAAATATGGAACCAGCCCAAGTGTCCATCAACTGATGAATGGATAAACAAAATATAGTACATACATACAATGACTAGAGTTGATGGTAACACATTATAATGAGTATAACTAACACTGCTGATTTACAAACATGATTGTAGCTGAAAGGGATAGCCTATGGACGTAAATATCAATTGATTGGAAATTAGAGAATAATCTAGGGTATGTGTAACTTAGCGATTACATTATGGATGAAGATTTTGGTTAATATTATAAATATAAGAATGTTCTTCTTTTACAAACTGTTAGGAATATGGTGATACATGGGAAAAGTACAACTAATATAACTTATGGATGATAGTTAATATTGTAATATTTTTGTAGCAATCACAAAGAAATTATTATATTAATTCCAAGGGACAAGAATAGGGAGTTATACAAGAGTATGGGGTTTTTCTCTTTGGAGTAAAGAAAATTTTCTAAAATTGACTGAGGTGATTACAGCACTCCGCTGTGATAAAAATGAGAGCCACTGAGTGTACACTTTGAATGGGTTGTACAAAGCATGGGTCTGTATAGCACAGGGAATCCAAAGGTAGAAGATGGAAGAGAGCATTTTCTCATGAACTATAATAAGTATATAATACTAATACAGGGTGTTAAAAATTGGGTGGGTTGGGGGAAAATACACCAAATATAATGGTTACAGTTAGTAGTACTATTTTGATGATGCTTTTTCATAGTTTGTAAAAAATGTTTCAAACAATGTAAGTTATTGGTGGTGGGGTGATGTATGGGAGCCCTGTATGATGATACATGCTGTTTTGTAAGATCACAACTTTTACTATACACTTAACGTTTATGTATGTTTATGTATGAATGAAATAAAGATTTTTAAAATTAAAATAGTATGTCAGATGGTAGATGAGTATTATAGCGAAAAATAAAGCAGGGAGAAGAGACAGATGGCAATAAGAAAGGAGACAGTAACTATGGTGACTTGGAGCTATGTACCCCAGAAAAACATGTTCTAAAATTTAATCTATTCATTTGGTCGTGAACACATTGTAAATAGGACCTTTTGGTGAGGTTACTTCAGTTAAGGTGTGTCTGACTTAATTACGATGCATCTTAATCCTATTACTGGAGTCCTTTATAAGCAGAATGATATTCAGACACATCCAGAGAAAGCTTTGGGAAGAAACCAGAAGTTAACTTAACCCAGAAAAGTCAGGAGTGTCCGCTACGTGTATTGCCATAAACCAGAAATGCCAAGTAGCAAGGGTCACCAGCAGCCAGCCTGAGAAATGCCACAGTCTTCTGGAAGAAAGCATCAGCTTGATGATGACTTGATTTTGAATTTCTCCTAGCCTCGAAACCGCAATCCAGTAGAGTCCTGTTGTTGAAGCCAACCCATTTGTAAGGTATTTGTTTTAGGAGCCAAGAAACTAAAACAGTAATAAACTATTTCATTATCATTTGTTTAGGTATCCATGGTTCCCTACTGCCTTAAATATAACTTCTTATCATATGCCAAATATATACCAGGCTTTTTTGTGTTAAGGATTCTTTCTAGAGAAGGTTACATTGTATTGATCCAACCTGTGTAATCAGATGTCAGTACATGCTGCTATAGTTATTTTCCCTTCATGCTAATTTTGTTTTCTGGCAGTTCAAGATCTCCATGACTATTCAATTTCAATATTTTCTCGGCTATTCAGACCTTTACATTTTTGCACAATCTTTCAAACTCATTTTACCAGTTCCTTAAATGCCCTTTTGAAATTTAATTGAATACAATTAAATGAGTTCATCTGGGGAGTCTTCTTTCAAGAAACATGCTGTGTTCCTCCATTTACTGAACTTTTCTTTCATAAAATTCTTAAAATTTTATTTCTATTATAACCTGCAGGTTCTTGTTTAGTCTTAAAGAGCAATTTGTGTGTGTGTGTGTGTGTGTGTGTGTGTGTGGTTCTATGAATGGGAATTTTTTTCTATTTTGTGGATTTTATTTTGGATATTATTGGTCTATAATAGTGCAACTCAATGTTGGTCAACAAAATGGTGCAGATTGGTAAAATATTTAATAGTATATGACAAAGTAAGGGGCCTGTGACAGAATGTAAATTGAATAAGGACAATGTTTAGTTCAGCTGACTTTTTTTTCTTTTTTGCCAGCATGGCAGCCTTGACAAAAGAAGTGGTGCAGTGATTGACATTTTACATTTGGGAGTGAACAGCTAATCTTGTCACAGACCAGTAACAAATGGTTTGCAGATAAATTGTTTTGAGTAACACTGGTCTATGGAAAAACTATGAATTTATTTTAATATGTTTCATAACAAATACCTTTGTAGAATCTTTTAAAAACTGTTTGAATATTGTTTTATTTAGAACCCTCTTGCATTCCTAAAAATTTAAATCAACCACAAAATTAATATTTAGTCTTTTTTCGTAAATGTTTCATTCTAATTTTTTTTCTATTCAGACTATAGGCCTTTTAAAATATCAAATAAGAGAGGTGATAATGGATATTCTTATCTTGCTACTGATTTTAATTTAAATGCATTTGGTGATTCAAATTGGATCATAGATTAAGTTAGATTTTTAAATATCATGATAAACTATTAAAGTCAGGATTTATGGTTTAAAATTAGGATTAGGTCTCAGACACACTATTGTGTTCAAGTCCCATGCCTCTAATTTTGGGACAGTTACTTAACCTCTTGAAATATTTCTCTTCTGTAAGATTTTGTAGTCAGTTGAATGGTGCCACCCCTCCAAAAAAAAAAAAAAAAGATATGGCTATGTCTTAATTTCCAGAACCTGTGAAGATTACTTTATTTTGAAAAAAGTTCTTTGCAAATGTAATTAAGGATTTTAAGATGAGATCATCCTGGATATACTGATGAACCATAAATCCAATGATAAGTATCCTTATAAGAGACAGAAGAAGAAAAGATATAAACACACAGAGAAGCAGGCGTTGTGAAGAGAGAGGCAGAGATTGGAGTGATGTGGCCCCAGGAGACTAAGTAATGCCGACAACCACCATAAACTGGAAGAGCCAAGGCAGGCTTCTGCCCTAGGGCCTCCAGAGGGAGTATGGCCCTGCCAACACCTTGATTTCAGACTTCTGACCTCCAGAACTGGAGAGAATAAATTTTTGCCTGTTTAAGCCATGCACTTTGTGGTAACTTTACTGCATTCCCAGGAAACTAATACAGATGAGGATAATCATAATGTGTCTTATAGATTTGTTGAGATTATTAAAGGAGAGAATGCATAACAATCTTGGCATATGGTAGATATTTAATCATTTTAACTATTACAATTATCCTACATTAACCATAATTATTATATGTTATCATTTTCCTTCTCTATTTTCTGTTTTGTTAATATAGTTTAATATTTTAGATAATGTCCTATCTCGAAATTAATTACTGCCTCTATACAATACCTTCCTTTATCTCAAACTCTTAGTTTTCATTGGTGGTGGTATATTTGAATCCTAATTAAT
Source organism: Cabassous unicinctus (assembly GCA_029593785.1). Classification (NCBI taxonomy): domain Eukaryota; kingdom Metazoa; phylum Chordata; class Mammalia; order Cingulata; family Chlamyphoridae; genus Cabassous; species Cabassous unicinctus. The sequence continues at coordinate 9,630 of JAQZBX010013002.1, forward strand.
TAAGGATACTTTCTCTGATATTCTTCAATGATTGATAACTAGACTATGAATAGTTTTGGGGTGTAAACTTTTTTCCTTAAAACTCTGTAGAGATATTGCAATACCTTTCTTTCCTTAAAATGCTATTGTAAAGAATATTGAAAGAAGCCTTTGTGGGTGTTTTGTTTTGTCAAAAGGCTGCCTATGCAAAGTACCAGAAATGTGCTGGCTTTTATAAAAGGGATTTATTTGTGGTAAAAGCTCACAGTTCCAAGGCCTTAAGAAGTTCAAACCGAGGCACCATCAGAGATCCTTTCTCACCAAAGTCAGCTACTGTGGACCCTGGTGTACGTGGTGCCCCACAGTGAAGCAAGATTTCTGCCCAGGTTTCTCCTTCCTGTATGGGCTTCATCTTTCAGGCTCAGCTGCTCCACTTTCTTCCCGATTTCAGCTGCAAGCTGCCAAAGGGCTTGTCTCTTAGGGCTTCTTAAATCAGTCTCAGCTATTTCATATTCATGGAGAAATGGCTTATCTCTCCCTGGGGCCTCAGCTTTTTGAGCCTTCTCCTTTCTGTCACATGGCAGGATCAAAAATGACAGAGCTCTCTCTTATTGTGTCTGTCTGTACATGTGAGTCCTTGTCTATCATATCCAGCAAGGGGGTGGGGACTCAACCTGAGTCATATTTTACTGATGCAGTCCAATGAAAAGCCCTACAACAATCTTAACAGGTAGTCTAATCAAAGATTCCTCAACTGAATTTAATGCAAGCAAAGGGTATCACACCAAAGCTGAAAAAATTAGTTTGCAAACATAATCTTTCTCCTTTTGGGATTCATAAAATAATCTCAAGCTGCCACAGTGGGTGAGTTTGCTGTTTTGTTTTGTTTCCAGCTGAATGCTTTACTACATTTTTCCTCTATGAAATTAAAGTCTGCTAACTTCTTTTTTGGGTATTGACTTGAGCTCTTTCAAACGAAATATTCAAAATATTCTGAGAAAGTTTTCTTATATTATTTAAAATTTTAAATTGATTTGAAATTTGCTTCTGTTTTATCTTTTCTATTCCTCAAAAATTGTAGCTATCTGTAGCTTGGATTTACGTTTTCTGTCCTCACTATTAGAGTCTTCTCTTTGAGTATTTTAACCCATACTTGTCCTCTACATTTTGAGGTTCTGATTTGATTTAAAATATTCACATCACTGATTTGATTTAAAATATTTTAGCCAGTGAAACAATTGAGCCTACCTTCCTAGTCTCTCTCTAGGTTCAATGGTGCTGTAGCATGCTGTCTGTGTGAAGAACATACCAAGTGGAGCGCTCTAAGTAGAACTTAAGCACAATTATGGCCTGCTCCAATGGAGAGATAACAAGTACAGTATTGCAAACCTGGAGCTTAGGTCTATTAATTGCAGCTCAAAGAAGAACTTGTGCATTGATTAGTATTAAGTACTGTACCTATATGCCTGATGATTATGATGATATCTTTTCTATTCTAGATCATATGCAGAGGAATAATGAATATGTTAAAAGTCCTGGTAAACTTAATTCATTTTTTAATTAGTTAATGAACTTGCCTATAAGATAAAGGAATGCCTCTCTTAAGTACTGTCTTTATTAAGTTTGTCATATGCTTGTCTTGTTGTTGCCTTTACTGTCTTTGTGAGTTTATGTCTAAGGCAGTTCCTCTCTCCATACCTCTCCTAGCTGCCCTAAGCATAACCAGTGGGGCCTGGGGTTGGCAGTTTATACATAAACCCAGCAGGTCTACCACAATCTCTCCCTAGAGTTAAACAACAGCATAAAAGAACTCAAGGAAGAAGGCTGTTTCCCATCTACTTTGGGAGAATGCAGCCTCTGAAGGCATCAGCCCTTTCTCACTCTCATGGTCCAGTATATCATTGCTGGCCCCATTTTTGGGCCCACCTACCACCATCTTCTTTATCCTTTTAATAGGACCCTGTATCTTCAAAATTCTAATTAAGTTTATTTCTTACAGAATAAATGCCTTATTAGTTATGCGGGGATTTCATCCCGTTCCAATCAGTGTGCCAGACCTATCTTCCCTCAACCACAATAGAATAGACAGAGAGGTTTATGCCCTGTGAGTCAGGGACTACTGCTCTAACCAGCAAGAAGTAATTATAGAAAAATGACCTCGCCCCTCAGCAACCTGTTAAGAATAAGGGTGTGAACTCTTTGAGGGGGTAGTTGAGGCAGGTTAGTATAGTGCAAGGGGGAAGGCAGCTAGCCCAGCATACAACATGGCTGTGTGACACTGCTGAGACCTTGACCTTGACCTGAGGTTCTAGGTGGGACTCTTTCCGGGGCCAAGGGGGTCCCTGGGTATTCCAAAGAGGTCTCACCATTAGCCTCCACCATTGGTGGGATAACCAATAACACCTGGTGCCCCTCCCTTAGCATTAGTGAGAGGAGGAAAAATTAAAAGCTTGAAAGGTAACCACACAAGCAAAGCCCACTCTCTCTCCCTAGAGGAGCCTGCACCAAATCTCGGTGCGTATTTCCATCCTTCTCTCCCATTTCACAGCAAGCTCTGTTCTTTTCCCCATTTCCCAATAAATTCTTTTTACTGGCCTAACTAAAAAAATTGTTTTAATAATATCAGTTTTGCTTTTGATTGTATCCAATGCACATAAATACCAAAGAGATATAGAAACTGTCTTTTCTTATTTCTCTTAGCTCTATTTATATTTCTGCTTTGTCTCTCAGCTAGCTTAATTTTTAGCTAAGTATTAACCAATTTCACGGCCACATAGATATGTCTGAAATTTATTTCCATTTTCTGAAAAAAATCTTCTTGTCATGCATTTTCCCTCTATATCTCTTTTGCTATATTCTTCCTGACTCTTACTACAGTATTTATTCATAGGCCCTGATATGATTGGCTTCCTTATTTGTCAGTAAATATTTGAATCCTAGTCTGGAATTTCTAGCAGAAACAAGAAAGAGTCTCCTTAGGTCCTTTCCTTTTCTATTTTGAGCTGAAGACCTTGTTTCTAATTTAGTGATAATCATCTGAGAGAATCAGGGAAAGACCTTTCAGATATATGTCATTTCAGCCTATTATGTACCATTGTTTATGTGCATGTGTGTGTGTGTGAATTCACTATGTCAGGTGCTAGCACCTGTTGGGTTAGACATTCTTCTTGATGTCAGTCTATCCCTGCCTCTTCACTTCAATTTCAGTACGCATCCAAAAGTGGCATCAACTAATTAAAGCACGGCTAGCCTTGGAAATCCGTGCCCTCAGATCACCCACCTCTGGTGATACACTGCTACTATATGTTGGGACTCTGTGTGGCCTAGGTCTCCAGGGACCCAATTTCTCCAGGCAACAGTCCCAGCATTGAAAATCAACCTGCAGAGAGGTCACACTTTCAGGCATTTGAGCTTTTAAGTCTGGCTGCAATTATTGCTTTGAATTTTTAAAATTCTCAGTGAAAAAAAGGGATGAAAAAAGGGGAGATCCTCTCCCCACCCTTGGATTCATTGACTACTTCTCCCCTCTAGTCCTCTTGCTTGTGGGGCCCCAGGAACTGTTTATGAGATGGTGACTGAGGGTAACCAGAGGTGCCCTTATATAAGTAAAGTGGAGACAGATTAATGTAGAGCCTAAACGTTGCATTTAGTGTGGTCAGGTGGTAAGAGTATCAAGTGTAGTAGTCCAGGGACCTGTGTTCCACTCGTGCCTTTTTTTCTAGAGTTCGTTTTCTCTATATGCTTAGTCAAGTTACTTTAAGTTGTTATAACTAAGTATTGCTAATTTGTAAAATAAGATCAACAATTTGTACTTTCCCTAGTAAAGATAAAGTGAAATAAGAGATTAGAATATTTTGAAAAACTATGATGCATGAGATAGATGGAAGGAGAAATTATTTTTTTTTTAAGATTTATTTATTTATTTACTTTTTAAAATCCATTTCTAATCCCTCACCCTGTTTCTGCTGTTTTTGTGTCCATTCACTGGGCAATTCTCTGTGTCCATTTCCTTCCCTCTCTTCTCATCCTTCTCCTCCTGTCCTGTCTTCACTGGGATTTGATTCTGGTAACCTCTGATGCGGGAGAGAGGCGTTCTGCTACTGCGCCACCTCAGTTCCTGGTTTTTCAGTGTGTCTTGTCTTGGCTCTCCCCTGCGTCACTCTCCTGCTATGGCACTCTCCTGCTACGTGATCATCTTTTTGTGTGCACCTGTGCATGGGGCCTGGGGGCAGGGCCTGGTGGCTCACCCACTCACGGGGCCTGACGGCACACCTGTGCACAGGGACTGACGGTGCACCTGCTCCTGGGGCCTCACAGCACACCCATACATGGGACCTGGGGGCAGGGCCTGGCAGCACACCCACTCACAGGGCCTGGCGCACCTTCTATATTTTTCTTTATTTTTCCAGGGGGTCCCAGGGATCGAACCCAGGTCCCTCCATATGGTAGAAGGACGCCCAACCATTTGAGCCATATCTGTGCCCCAGCAATTATTTTTTGACACATAAAAAAAGCTAATTTCTGAACTGGGAACTGATATGACTGAAATTACCTATTTGGAATAATTTAGCATCTGTGCAAGAAGTAGGAATGAAACTGGAGTACACTAGGGTGGTGCATTAAGTGATGACCAAAAATTGAAGATGAATGCAATAATAGAGCTATTTCAAACAACGAAGCAACAGAACATGTTAACTAATTGGGTGTGTTGTGAAGGAGGAGAACAGTTTAAAATAATCTCAGTGTTTGTGAATCAGAAGAATAGTGGTATGGTTTATAAGCACAAGATTTTAAAAAGAAACCTAGAGAATGCAAAATTAAAACAAAAATGGAGAGACAAGGAGAAAAAAAAAGGCAAACAATAAAGGGCATGTAGACAATTTTTCAAAAGTTTTCACATTTATTAAAAGATATTAACTTCCAAAGCATCAGATCTTTACACATATTCCCTAAGTCATTTCCCTTTACTCTCTAAAGGACTGCTCAATGCTAAAGGGAGTGCTCTTAGATTATAGGAAATAAGAAAAAAATCAGAACTTTGCTCAAAAAGAAAGCTACATTTAAAGAATTCTATCAAAGTATTTCATTTCCAACTAAAAGTGCTCTTTTATCTGAACAATAGTAGATTACATATGCACGACAGACATGTTTTCCCCTTGATTTCCTTTCCATTTTGAAAGAGCTGAATAAAAAGATCATTTTAAAAAGTGAATTGTTTTCTTTTAAGAAATCACTGCCTAAAGAAGATTAGAAAAAATAATGATGCTAGATCTTTAAAATATAAAATATTGTTAGGGTTATTTATTTTTAATTACAACTATCCTTGTTGAATTGTTATTCTCATTCATTGCTGAAGGCAGGACCTCTAGTGAGAAGGGCTTGTAACAGGACCTAGTTTAAAAAGGTAATGGACAAAAAAGCCACTATTGTTATAAACTAGCCTTGCTCCTCAAAACATGTAACTCCCATTATACTAATGGAATAATGAGAATACATTGAATATAGTAGTCTCCTTCAGCTGCAAATAGAATGTTTCATCTTTTATCTTTAAAGTGTTACTAATAAAGTAATATGACCTTGCAAGGTCTGAAAATGAATGTACAAGAAAGTTGGGAAGCTATTTTCCCATTAAATGCATTAGTGATAAATGTGGTATTTTTCTTAGTGTTTTCAAAATGAGTCAGCCTCATTATCTCTTAAATGATGATTCCAAAGTCAATAGCAACTGAATTTTAGCTTTCCACAGTAAAAGTTAGTGTGAATAATTGAAAGCCACAGAAAGTCCCACAATATGCTTTGTATTACATTGTAGAATTAAATAATTTACTAGAATAGCCAGTAAGAAATATGCATGATTAATTCACATTACCCTCGTCTGTGAGAGTGTGTGTGTGAGTGTGTGTGTATATGTATACCCTGGTGGAACTACTATGCCTGAGCCATGGGATTTGATGTAGTTTTCTGCTTTCTCCTCCTTCTTGTAACTTTCACTTCTTAGAGCTTGTAGTCCTGGAGTGTACTGGTTCTCCTTCTACTTCTTTGAGTATATTGCTTGTCTCTTTCATGGATCTGATTTATTTTCCCTTCTTTGTTGTAGAGTGCTATGTTTTTTTTCTAGAGTAAGATATTTTTTTCCTGTACACTCTCTCCTTCTCTGATATAATTTATAATCATCTCTATTTAGATGAAATCCAACTGTATATCTGAAACACTTACCTCTGTCTGGAGATTATATCTTGTATATGCAGGTACATGTGAGACACTTCAAAATGGATGACAAATTCCCCTGAAATAAGCACTCATTTCCAAATTTTCTCTCTATTAATGGTGCCATTATAATCTATTCATCAGCCTTCTTATACTCCTTCCTATCTGCTCACACTCAATCAGTCCTCAAGCAAAATTATTTTCCCCTCTGTTGCTAATTTTTCTGTTTCTATCTTTCTCCACTGTCTTCACCTTTATTGTACTTTAGGCTCTCATTTTTGCCCCTGAATTTGTACGTAGGCTACACAAAATTTTATTATGACTCTGTGGAAAACAGAAAGACGAAATTGTAAACTTTATCAACATACAACATACAGTCTAGAAGGATGGGCAGGATGTGTCAAACAAAATGATCATACAAGGCTATATTGATCATATCCTAAGAGAAGGAAGACCTACACTACAGAGTGGGTGATTGGGGAAAGCGTCATTGAGGAGATAACATTTTAGGTGGGATGTGGGTAAGTTAAGGCTATGGCAATTCAAGATGAAAGCAATAGAATAATCAGAGATGGGAAAATAGGAAGCCCCAATATGATTGATAGTGCTAATTCGGGGATCAGATGAACTGAATTCAAGGCTTGATTCTATTATGTTTCATTTATTTGACCTTGGATTAAGATATTTTATTGTTCACTTCATCTGGTTTCCACCTTTTAAAAATAGCAATAACCATATTAGACTTGCTTGTGTTATACGGCTGGTTGGGAAATTCAATATTTTCCTATTACAAACAATGCCTCATTAAATAACTTCTGTATTTATCATTTCACAAATGTGCAGGTTTATTCATAGAATAAGTTCCTAGAGAGAGGTTTCAGAGTCAAATGGTAAGTTCTTCTGTAATTTTGCTGGGTGTCACTAAATTGTCTTTCATGAGTTTGTATCATTTTCCATTCTCTCCAGCGTTGTGGGAGAGTAACTGTTTTCCCACAACCACATCAAAAGTGTGTTACTAACTTTGGATTTTTGCTAGTGTGATAGATGAGAAATGATAACTTTATTATAGTTTTAATTTTGACTTCTCTTATTGTGAGGATCAGCATCTTTTTATTCATTTAAGGGCCATTTGTAGTTCTTTTCTGTGAACTTTCTGTTCATTCTTTATCTGTAACCTTTTTTTGTTTGTTTAGCTGTAAATTTTTTTTTTATTTCTAGGAATTCTACATATGAAAAAAATTACCCACTTGTGTCTATGACAGAGGATGCCTTTTCAAGGTGTTTTTTTTTTCATATTTGTATTTGACAAACTTTTTTTTTGAAATGCCGATTTTTTTTTTTAATATAACTGAATTACACATCTTTTATTATGGATTCTAGGTATTGAACCTGTTTTTAGAAGAGCTTTCTGCACTCCAAATTGAAAAAGCATTCTCCCATGTTTTCTTCTAATCCTTCATGGTTTCATTTTTTACACTTAAACTTTGTTTGATTTTTGTTTTTTGTTAAAAGTGAGATTTATGGATGCAATTATATTTTTCTCCAAATGATGATGGCTCCTATTTGGTTTTTCAAGTGCCATTTCATATGTATCTATACGCGTATGCTGTGTTGATTAGGTTGCTGTCATTAGCATACCGAATTGCCACTTTGTGTCCACTCTTGGACTTTCCAAACTGTTCCAGTGATATGTTTATTTTTTCATGTACTCTGCACACTTTTCCAAGTAGCCTAATTTTTCTGAACACTTTCTAATGATAGATACTATATTTTATATTCAATGCCTTTGTTTTTTTAATTTCTAATACGAGGGGAACTATTTTTATAAAACAATGAGCTTCTTGTCTTTAAGTTTTGTAGCAGTTATAAAATCCTGCCCTCCTTGTCACTCCAATCCTCACCATTTCCAGCTCCCAATATACTTTTTATTTTGATTGAATTTCAGTAGATTGTTCAGATTCACACACCATTTTTGGTCAGGCCCTAGGCAGAAGAATGACAGGCTTTGATGTAATACTATATATGTTTTCCTGAGGCTGTCACCTGGCTATGGGACATTTAATGATTGAGTGACAGAAGGCAGAGTTCTACTTACAAGGGAGGCATAATTTTGTAGGCTGCCACCTCCCCATCAGTTAAAGAGGTCAATAGAAATATCTTAAGAAAAGTCAACAGGAATTTCTTTTCAGTAAGTTAAAAATAAAAGACATTTTAAAGAGGATTATTATGATAACAACTGGCTTACTTTTTTTCCTCTCAGTTTATGTTCTTTTTCACTCTGGAAATTACAAGGCAGTAATTTCATGTCAGTCATATCATTGCTTCTGTTGGTTTGGTAGAAAATATAAAACCATTTGCAATAGTATTGTGATTCAAATTAAAACTGGTAACTCCAGTTTTTTTTTTTTTTTACTACAAAAAAGCAGGGGGTTAGTAATATCCCCATTTTTCTTTCCTTTTTTCATCAATCAACACATATCGGTTAGGATAAAATGTTCAAGATGATATACTAGATAATTTAGGGGGAAAGTCTATTCAAGTGTATCCCTGACCTCAAGGAACTTATATTTATCTAGTTATACCAGACATATGCATATTAAAAGCATATGAATATGGAAAGCTAAAGTACAAGGCTACCCAGGATAAGGGACAAATGGGTCATAGGAAAAATAGGTGCAGTGTGAATTCAAATGAGGGAGATGACATCTTGTGAGGAATGGGGTAACAATCACTTAGTGCTTCTTGAGGAGATAGACTTTGAAGCTGACTTTCAAGAGCAGACAGTTTTCAGTAAAGGTAGGAGAATAAAAAGTCAAAAAGGATAAAGGCTTTGGGTCAGTGGACAGAAAATATGATAATCTTTTGGATTAAGCACTCTCCCTTTTTTATCATAACAGTGAAATGTTCTAGGTAATTAGCAGTGCAGCTTCATATGGCATTTAGGTATTTTGACTGTGTCGAATCTGTACCCTTGTCTTGTATCCTTTAATATTGCAAATACAAACAATAGCAACAACAACAAAATACATGTAATTCCTATGAGCCAGGTTTTTCCAGACCATTTATATATCTAAACTTATTTTATCATTACAACAATCTTATTATCCCATCTTTACAGATGAGGCACAGAGAGGTTAACTTGTCAAGGTCACCCAATTAGTAAATGGCAGAGCTGGGATTTGAGCACAGGTTCTAGATTCTGTTTGCAACCACATGAAAATTTCAATGCTAATTGACTTATAGTTGTCAAACAATCATATCTTTAGGAAATGCCATTATAAATTCTGTTTACTTGAAATATAAGTTATTTGCACTTGAATAAACCCATAAAAACACACTTTTGTGGCAGGCTAGAATAGGGATCTGAGGGAAAAAAGGGTGCCCTAGGAGAGAACTAGGGTGATAAGGACAAAACAGTCATTTCTGTATAAAACTCCTGCTCACAGGCACCCATTTTTGCCTGCACCTGACAGAAGAAAGTCCTGGCAGCAAGGGAGGAGTCAATCACCCAAGGCTGAATACCTGAAGACAATAAATAATGAGAAGCCCTTTCATACTCCCTCCCCTGACCCCCATTCAGGCCAGCAGACAGTCAAAACCAATGAAAATGTTTTGTTTCCAATCCTTCTTCTGCATACTCAGATCCAATGAGAATGGTGTAACTCACAAGCCTTCATTACATGAGGAAGGAAGGGAGGGGGAAGGCCAAACTTAAATAAGGCTGCAGTCCCAGCCCCAGCCCCAGCCCCAGCACGCATCTCACTCTTGAGCATACCTGCAACCCTGTCTCGGGTATGCACTTTCTCTTTTTCATCACTTTAAAATAAGCTCTTTACTTGCTTGCTTAAAATATGGCATGTCCTTAAATTCCTTTCTGCAACGTGACCCGGAACCTGGAAACCCACCACTGGCAAAACTTTTTCTCCTTTGGAGTTTATAAGCATTGGGTTTATTGATTTGTAACCTCTTGTTTTTATTTAATTCAGCTTTAGCATTGGTATTTTCTTCTTTTATCAAATTTGGCAAAATTTGGCACATGGTTTGTAGCAGCTAGGCATTATTTATGAATTCCAAAAATAGATATTGGATTATGTTTGTAAACCGGTCTGTTCCTCTGGACATGATTAAATTATGATTAGGGCTTTGATTGGGCCTTGTCAGTAGGGTGTTAAGTCGCTGCTCCTTGGTGGTTGGGGAATCACAGATAAAAGACATAGAAAAGGACAGAGTTAGAGTTCTGATGCTGAGTTTTGAGCTGGAGCCCCAGGAAGTAAGCACACAGAGGAGTTTGGTCGTGAGGAAGGAGAGAAGGCCCTGGGAAAAGAGACAAGCTGTTTGCCTGATAGTCTACAGCTGGCCTTGTGGATATAGCAGAGGAGCTGAGCCTGGAGACAAGCAAGCCCTGGGAAGAGAGGAACCCAGGAAGCCTGAACCCTTGCAGGCATTGGCAATCATCTTACTCCAACAAGTGGCAATAGACTGGTGAGGGAAATAAATTATGTTTTATGGCCTGGTAACTGTGGCCTTCTACCCCAAATAAATACCCTTTATAAAAGCCAACAGATTTCTGGTATTTTGCATTGGCACCCCTTTGGCTGACTAATACCTGGTTTAAACAATATTCTTCATTTTGTAGCTTTATAATAGGAAAGGTTCACAAGAAATAATAATAAATCTTGTGTAAACAGAACATGAGAGTGATGTGAAGTTGTTTATTTTAGCTAATTACTTAAAAGTTATCTATCAAAAAAGCTATTTTGAGTAATAATATTTTTAGATATTTCAATGATTTCAAACAGAAAAAATATGTATATAATGTTTCCTGGAGACACAGTTAATAGAATATTTGATTAACTCTTTCAATCATAATGCATAGTCACAGTCATTTCTCTTTAGTGTTGCAAAAATCACCATAGCTTGTTTATTGTAAGTATACTTGTCTTTGGTACTGCATGAGCAATTTTCAACTTACTGCATTAAAAGACATAATTGACAATATTTCCAAGAAAGACAACAGAGGGACAACAGTCTTCTCCTTTTGTCTAATTTCAAAGGGAAGAGCAATTAAGGGACTTAAAATTTCCTCATTATTTTGGTAAGCCCACAGAAGAAGGAAGAAAGAATTTAAGCTGGACCCAACATAATAGTGTGACTTATTTCATGGAAGGGTAAAGTGCATTTCAGAGGAGACGAATGTTGGAAAATATCTTTGTCATTTTAGGTTATATTGATCTACACTAATAATTTATACTTTTCTTATAACACATGGAAATGCTGAATCCAAAAGAGGTAACAATTAAATAAACAGGCATGTATTCAACTCAAACTGGAGGGGTGACGGAGACAACAGACACCCCCATCTAAAGGAACCAAACTTCAGAATCTTGTTCCTGCCCAATATTTACCGTGTTCCTCTTTTGAAGTCTGAGTAGGCTGATTAAAACTTAAATGACATAGATGGAGAAAATGGAACAATGAAGGAAGAGAAAGGATCCAGGAAATCAAATGACCTTTTGTGGGAGGGGCTTCTAAGATAGATGGGTAGAGAATTGTACAGAGAAAGTCTGCAAAAGGTGTTGCATTTCAGGGTACTGTAGACCTTATTGAAGAAACCCAAGGAGATGGTGGCACAGAGGAGAGGAAACAGGTTTGAAGGGAAATATGCAAAGGGTTTGACAACCTAGTGACTGTGTTTAGATGGAGAAATCCTTTATTTTAAGAGCAGAATTAAATATCTCATATTAACATTTTAATTCCTTTAAAAATGTCCCATCTCTTCTGTAAAACAATTGCTATATAACTGTGATTCTTGTGAGTATTGCCCTAGTGGAGAGTGAAAGAAGGTGGTTTAAATAAAAAGGACAGTTTCTTTCATCCCTACCTGTACATTCTTAACTGGGGTCAAGAAGTTGGATTTTATTAAGGTGTCTATTTCTTGTAGTTCCAGACATGAGACAAGGATCCACCTACAGATGACTAGGAAGTATAGTCCTTAACAGAGCTGTAACAGTGCTTGGTGAAGAGCAAGGAAAGTTGAGGGTCATGGTCACTTTCTGTGTGTATAAGGAAGAAATTCCTACTTAGGAAGACTCTGAATCAAAATAATTAATGGGAGCTGATGTCATTATCTGGTAACAAAGAAGCTAGCCACCAAAAATGGTGTTTATTTTGTACGTGTGTGTGTTTGTGTGTGTGTGTGTATGTGTGTGTGTGTGTGTGTGTGTGTGTGTGTGTGTGTGAGAGAGAGAGAGAGAGAGAGAGAGAGAGAAAGGTGCTGCCAAGCCACAGCTACTCAAAATGAAGGCCCATGGAGTCTAAAAAGATAGAGACAGAAGCCATTAGAGTATAGAAAAATTTACTTTTGAAAAATGTGGTATAAAATATTAGAGATTAATGGAATAATGTATTGAATACTTTGTTATATTGTGAATGGGTTGTGTACAAATTGTCCCTGGAGTTCTACACGATTCTCCTGAGGGCAATGCAAGGCATGGGAGACATTTATAGCAGGAAAAATCATGACATTAACATGAACTTGTTTTTCTCTTGCACCAAATGCTGGAAAATATGAAGTCCAAATGTAATGCCTGTGCCTAATATATCAGGCAAACATTTTACCCATGGGCAGAGAGACTGCAATCAGATGGCTGGGATCTTATCTATATTCTTGAGGTGACTGACTTCTTTGTTTAGTCTTCTCAACAGAAATAAATAGTCACCAACACTCCTTAGTCACTCATCCCTTGGGCAAAATACTTTTCAAAATTTGTATTCCTTGTCAGAAATCTATTTCTGTCATGGAATAGATTTTGATAGTGGATTATTATGTGAAGTGTTCTATGATTGTGGCTTTGGTTGGGTTTTCCAGTCAGAGAAGTCTGTTTAAATGTTGCAGGAGATATTGGGTCCAGACTAAAAGGGCAGTACAGCCAGGTTGCAGCACTTCTAGTACATGAGGCCATGAATTACTCCACTGGATTCTTGTGTATGTAGCCATGAAGTACTCTCCAATTTCGGATGTTTGGATATGAGATTCAATTAATCATTGACCTATGTTTTTGGGTAAGAGATGAAGGTAGAAGATGGATTGTATTTTCCCCAAAACAAAAAAGCTAGAAGATAAATTCTCAGAGGTTATCCCTTGATTATAATTTATGATAATGTATTTAGACAAAAATAGCTTCATAGTATTTAAGTACCATGTTAATTGTGTCGAGCTCCTATTACAATCTTAGCATTCCTAATAAATGTACAAATGCTGTATATGTGTCTGGAATTAAATGGAAGAGATATTTGCAGAATTCACCAAACTCCATCTAATTAGAAGGTGGAGAGCTGGAGGTGAGGGTGGACCATAGCCATCTGACAGAGAAGGCCCAACATTTGGAGCCCTTGTTTCTGTTGATTGTTCAGATGTATTCAGATGTCACTTTACCAGGTGGGAAAACACAGATGGCAAAAAATAGATAGCCTGTTAGTCCTTGCATTTGTCCAATGATGATTCTTCTAGTTCTACCAGGGACCTCGCTCTGTCCTTTGAACACTAGAAGAGGAAGGAAACTATCTTATTTTGTGTTATTTTATTTAAAAATCACTTTTATTGCAGTACTAAGTGGGAGACATTATTATAAATGCTATGTAAATATTAAGTTTTTGGTGTCTTTAGTCTATAAATGGTGAACATTTCCAATCCACTTTAACTATTTAGATCCTAAACTCCTTTCCAGGGTTTGAGGAATTCCTCGCCTTATGTGTCTTGGTGGGAGGTGAGAATCTTGAAACTGCCAAACTCTTTCCCAGCCTCTCTTCTGGTAAATTGTGGGCATATGTCCTTGATCTCACCAATAAATGAATCCACCACATATTTTGAATCAGAAGCTAAAAATAAAACTAACAAGAGTAAACTAGAAAATTCCTCCTAATGATAGAGTCAGTTAAAACAAGATTGGGCAAGAGTAGCAGGAGTCCCAGTTGCAGTACCCACTATCACACAGCAACATTGTCAGTGGTGCCAGTAGCAGCATATCAGTGTGGCTGGGTGACATGGTTGTATGGCCTGATTTGAAGCATCATCTTACATTGCCTCTCAGCCTGGTTCTCCAGTTCTTCAGTAATTCTCTGAGCTACCAATTCCTTTTTAATATATCTTCTGCTCACATCAACCTGAATTTATTCTTGTGGCTTACAAATAAAATCCCTTACTGACAGACACCACATATTAGACATGGACAGTGAACATTTAATGTTTATTATGTGCATCTGTGGGTTTATGATCAATTTTATTCCCTTACAGAGCAAGGAATCAGGCACAAAAATGCAAATTGAAATGACAAATTGTTTTCCAAGGCCCAACACCTTCAAAAACCATATAAGTACTCACTTCAGAGTGTACTAAATTTTAAAGAAGTGTTTTGAAAATGTTTTGCAGGATACTAGCCCTCCAACAGAGAAGGTCCAAAAAAAATAAGGCTCCATAATTTAATGATTTTGAGGAAAAGAACATATCATACTTCTTAGTACATTGGCATATTTTAGGTTCTAAGAAATCTACATTAAAGAAACCATTTTTTAATTTTGACATATGTATTAGATGTATGGAGATTTCCAAACGTATTGGATGCTGCAGTCATTTTCATGTAATACTTATCAGTATTCTTCAGAACTAGTGTTCTGTGGAATAATCTTCGGAGGCACAGAAATATTTATTTGGGTATTAAGATTCCATTGAAGATAAGATGTTATGTTATGATTGAGTAATACGGGAATTTCAAAACAACTAGTTCCATTTTGCCTTTTAGAAGCTTCAAAGAAATTGAAGGTGTTATCATAGTACTTACTGTTATATTTGGAAAAGTAGTGTGGTAAAGCATTTATGCAAATAGACCCTGGATCCAGGTTGCCTGGGCTTGTTTCTTGTTCTCCTCTGTAGTAGACATGTAGTATCAGGCAAGCTACTTAGCTTTCCTGTGTCTCAGTTTCCTCATTTTGAGAGTAGATTTTATAAGAACTCAATGATTAAACTGGCTGTTATTAAAACACACACACACACACAGAAAACTACAAGTGTTGGAGAGGATGTGGAGGAATGAGAACACTCATCCCCTGCTGATGGGAATGTGGAATTGTGCAGCCACTGTAGAGGATGGTTTGGTTGTTCCTCAGGAAGCTAAGTATAGATTTGCCATATGATCCAGCAATCCCACTACTAAGAATATACCAAGAAGAATTGAAGTAGGGATGCAAACAGATATATGCACACCAATGTTCATCATAGCCTTATTCACAATTGCCAAAATTTGGAGCAACCCAAGTATCATCAATGGATGAATGGATAAACAAAATGTGGTATATACATACAATGGAATATTACTCAGCTATAAGAAGGAATGAAATATTGACACATGATACAACATGAATGAATCTCAAAGACCTTATGTTGAGTGAAGTAAGCCAGTCACTAAAGGACAAATATTGCATGATCTCATTGGTATGAACCAAAGATATTGAGCAGACTCACAGAGGTAGAGTCTGGAAGACAGGTTACCAAGGCATAAAAAGTGAGTAGAGAGTGGTGAGCTCATGCTCAATCTATGATAAGGTGGATGGGGGAGGTTGGCAGTGGATGGGGGTGATGGTGATGCAGCCATATGAATGGGGTAAATGATGCTGGAGTGTGAATGTGAGTGGGATTGGGGAGTGGGTTGGGCTATCCATGGAGCTGGGGTGAGGGCTAGAGAAATGAAGAGGTGAACTCTGGCGAGGTAGAGGACTTTGGTTGAGAATGCAATTGTAGGAATCTTCTTTTGGCAACTATGGCAGAGGAGAGTCACTGGTGCAAGGTGGTGGTGGTGGTAGGATGTGTTTGGGAAGGATGCATCTGGGGCATGTTTCTAAGGAATATAAATGTATTCCTCTGGTCATAAGGTATTATCTCAGTAGGTACAGACCCACACAATAACCAATAAAATATTAAATCCTCATACCGAGGTGTCTTGCTATGTTCTCTAATAGAGTGGCAAGAATCTCTAGAGTACATAGGCAATGCCTAATAAAAGAAAACAGAACAATATGCCAAATTTTTGATATTAATACTTGTACTTACGAACCTTATTCTTGTAAAATGAAACTTTGCCTAATAAAATACTATTACCTAAGACTGACCCTGAAAACCTCCTTGTTACTCAAATGTGGCCTCTCTCTAAAACAAACTCAGCAAATAAACTCACTACCTTCCCCCTGGCAAGGCATGTAACTCCCCATGAAGAGAGTCCCTGGTACCATGGGATTATTACCAATCACCAACCAGTGATGCATTTGGAAAAAGACTTTGACCAAAAGAGGGAAAAATTAAATGCAAAAGAGTGTTTTTTACAGCTAAGAGATTTCAAAGTGAGTCAGGAGGTCATTCCAGAGGTTATGCTTATGCACATCTCAGGCAGATCTCACTAATTGCCACAGTAAACAAAGCCTCAAACAGGGCTCTAGAGACATCTGGACACTATAGGCACAGTACACAACTTCATGAAATCAGCACCCTGTTCGTGGGTCTTACCTTTGGATATATGACAACATATTTCTCCACTATAAAAGAGTTAGGCTCATTTATAATTTCCTTACAGAAGATGCTTCTACCCCTTTTATTTGAACCTATAATTAGCACTATATCTATTAAATGTATGTCCCAGAGACTTAAATCTTCAGTCTGTTCATACACCAGTTGAACCCTGAATGTCAGTGGAGTTGTGGCCAAAACCTATTCTCCAGTTTATCAGACTCACTCAGTACAATGAGCAAAATGATGATGATGGATAGTAGGGGCAAGATGGTGGAAGAGTAAGGAGTTCCAAGAGTCAGCTTATCCTATAGGGCAGTTAGTAATCACCCAGAGCTATATAAAATAATCTGTTTGGGAGCCCTAGGAGACCAGAAGAGTATCCTGCAACATGTTTGAAAGTATGGAAGTAGGAGACTGCCCATCTGCAGAGAAAATTCATGAGCAGAGCACCCATGCTGCAGAGGCCTGTTCCTGCTGCACAAGATTCCTTGGGAGCTATTCCATGACTGGAGTTGGAAGCTCCATTTCCCATAAATAGGGAGGAAGAGACAGTTGGCCACCAAATTCAGCTATTGATTAGTAAACTCGGCTGGCTAAAGTATAATCCTAAGAACAGCTAAAGTTCAAACCTGACCTAGTTGGAAAAAGGTTGGTAGCCACCATTTTAACTGCACCCTGACATAAGGGGAAGCGGGGCTGAGTGAAAATCATAGTGAAGTTAGGGACAGACTTCTTTCCACCAAGATCAGATTGCAGCCCTAGCCTAGGCTCCAGCCCCAACTCTGACAGGGAGGAAGCTGGCAAGACCTGCACCAGCCTCTCCAGGCAACTGCAGGCACTTTCAGCCAGCACAGACTGATTGATTGGATACCTGGGTATCCATCCCTGCACCTCAATAGGATAGGAGAGAAGCAGTGTTTCCTCAGCCTCTTCAGGCAACTGTAGGCATTTTCAGCCCAAAAGAATTGGTTTGTTGAGCGCCTTCAATTCCATCTCCCCCTCTACCTCTCCCCATAGGATAGGAGGGGCTGATGTTTCCTCAGCCTCTCAGGGCAACTGCAGGTGATTTTGGCCTGCAAGAACTCAACTGTTGGACATCTGTGACTCCAGCCCCACCTCCAAAAGGACAAGAGAGGGACTTTGTTTCCCCAGCCTCAGTGAGTAACTGCAAGTGATTTTGGCCCACACAGACTGAAGAGTCGGACACCTGTAACTTCATCCCCACCCTGAAGTAGTGTAGGAGGGGATCTGGGTTTCCTCAGCCTTTCTGGGGGAATGGCAGGCACTTTGGCCTGCATGGCCTGGACTGATGGGTACCTGTGGATTCACTGCCACCCCTCAATAGGAAATGAGGAGGCTGGTGTTTCCCCAGCCTTTCTGGGCAACAGCAGGCACTTTCAGCCTATGTGGACTGAACTGTTAGGTGCCTGTGGATCCACCCCCACCACCCAATAGGATAGGAAGGGGCTTGTGTTTTCTCAGCCTCCCTGGGCAACAGCAGGCACATTCAGCCTACAGGGAATGAATAGTTGGGTGTTGGTGGTTCCATTCCCACTCCCTAAAAGGCAGAATGGACAATACTCCCTCAGCCTCTTAGGGCAACTGCAGGTGTATTTGGCTCATACAGATTAGATTGTTGGGCACTCCAGAGCATCCATCTCCACCCCTGGTAGGGATGGAGGTGGTGTTACGTCAGTCTACCTGGGCAACTGTGCTCATTTTGGACCCACACGGCACAGATTGCTGCCCATACCTACAGCTCCATCCCTGCCTCAGGTAAGGGAGGAAGGAGCATGAAGCTTCATCAGTCTCTCTTGGCAAATACAGACAGTCTTGTCTTGCACAACTTGTATTATTAAACATGGCTGTGGCTCTGTCCCTAGTCCTGACAGAGGAGAAAGGTGGGAGAAGCTTCATCAATTCCTGGGGTAATGTGGGCACCTTCAGCCCCCACAGCTTACAGCACCAACTACATCCTTGGCTCTTACTATACAATAAGCAAGGGAGAAAAAACAAGAAATCCATAAACTAAAGAGAAACTGCATCCAGAATAAATACAACTAGTAAGCCAGATGCCAAGACACCAACTAAAAATTGCAATCCATAACAAGAAACAGGAAGATATGGTCCAGTAAAAGGAACATGATGAGCCTCCAGAAGACATGAAAGAGTTGAGAGAACTAATAATAGATGTTCAAACAAATCTTTTCAGTAAACTCAATGAGATGGCTAAAGAGATTAAGGATATTAAGAAGACACAAGGTGAGCACAAGAAGAATTTGAAAGCATACATAGAAAAACAGCAGATCTTATGGGAATGAAAGGTGCAATAAAGGAAATTAAAAGTACACTAGAAGCATATAGCAGCAGATTTGAGGAGGCAGAAGTAAGGATTGCTGAACTTGAAGACATGGCCTCTAAAAGTGAACATACAAAATAATAGATAAAGAAAAGAATGGAAAAAATTGATCAGGGTCCCAGGGAACAAAATGAGAGTAAGAGATGTGCCAATATATGTGTCATGGGTATCCCAGAAAGAATAAAAGAAGGGAAAAGGGGCAGAAGGAATATTTGAAGAAATAATGGTAGAAAATTTCTAACCATATTAAAGGACATTGATATCCATGTCCAAGAGGCACAACATACTCCCATCCAAATAAATCTGAATAGACCAACTCCAAGACACATACTAATCAGAATATCAAACGCAAAAGACAAAGAATTCTGAGAGCATCAAGAGAAAAGCAATGCCTAACATATAAGTGATACCCAATAATATTAAGTGTGGATTTCTCATCAGAAACCATGGAGACAAAAAAGCAATGGTATGATATATTTAAGATACTGCAAGAGAAAAACTGCCTACTAAGAATCTCATATCCAGCAAGATTGTCTTTCAAAAATGAGGGTGAGTTTAGAATATTCACAGATAAACACAAACTGAGAGGGTTTATAAGAAAGAGACCGACTTGGCAGGAAATACTAAAAAAAAGTGCTGCAGCCTGAAAATAAAAGACAGGAGAGAGAGGCTTGGAAGAAAGACTAGAAATGAATATTGTATCAGTAAAAGTAGCTAAAAGTCTAAAACAAGTAGTGAAAATAAAATATGACAATATGACAGATAAACCCCAAAGGTCAAAATAGGTGAAATAAGAACTACCTTTACAGTAATAACATGAATATTAATGGATTAAAGACACAGACTGGCAGAATGCATAAGAAAATATGAGCCATCTATATTCTGTCTGCGTGAGACTCACCTTAGACCCAAGGATACCAACAGATTGAAAGTGAAAGGTTGGAAAAAGATATTCATGTTTAAAAAAAAAAAAAAAAAAAAAAAAAAAAAAAAAAAAAAAAAGCTGTAGCAGCTATACTTATATTGGATGGAATAGATTTTAAAAG
This sequence comes from Cabassous unicinctus, assembly GCA_029593785.1. NCBI lineage: Eukaryota > Metazoa > Chordata > Mammalia > Cingulata > Chlamyphoridae > Cabassous > Cabassous unicinctus. The sequence goes on from JAQZBX010013002.1 coordinate 29,776, forward strand.
CAAAACTGTTATTAGAGACAAGGAAGGACATCTTTATATATTAATAAAAGGGGCAATTCACCTGGAAGAAAGAACAATCGTAAATGTATATGGCCTTAATCAGGATGCCCCAAGATACATGAGGCAAACACTAGTAAAACTGAAGGAAGAAATAGATATCTCTAAAATAATAGTTGGGTACTTCAATATGCCACTCTCAGCATTGGATACAAGATTGGGGCCAAGGATCAATAAAGAAACAGAGAGCTTGAATAGAATGATAAATGGGATAAACCTAAAAAACATACAGAACAATGCAACCCAAAACAGCGTGATATACATTCTTACTAAGTGCTTATGGATCTTTCTCTAGGATAGACCATGTGTTGAGTCACAAAGCAGTTCTCAATAAATGCAAATAGATCAAAATTATACAAAGCATTTTTGCTTATCATAATGGAATAAAGTTGGAAATCAACATAGGTGGAAAAAAGGAAAACTCACAAATATATGGAGATCAAACAACACACTCTTAAATAATCAGTGGGTCAAAGAAGAAATTTTGAGAGAAATCAATAAATATCTTGAGACAAATGAAAATGAGAACACAAGAACTTATAGGATGTGGTGAAGGCAGTGCTGAGAGGGTAATTTATAGTTTTCAATGCTTACATTAAAAAAGAAGAAAGAGCTAAAATCAAAGACCTAACTACACAGCTGGAGGAACCAGAAAAAGAACAGTAAACTAATCCCAAAGCAAGTACAAGGAATGAAACAACAATGACCAGAGCAGAAATAAATGAAATTGAGAGCAAAAAAACAATAGAATTAACAAAACTAAAAGGTGTTTTTTGAGATTAACAAAATTGATAAACCCTTAGCTAGACTGACAAAGTGAAAAAGAGAAGAGGCAAATAAATGAAATAAAAAATGGAAATGAGGATGTTACTACTGACCCCACAGAAATAAAAGAGATCTTAAAAGGACAATATGAACAACTGTATGCCACAAAACTAGAAAATGTAGATGAAATGGAAAAAGTCCTAGGAATGTACAAGCAACCTACCCTGATCCTAGAAAAAATAGAAGACCTCAACAAACCAATCACAAGTAAAGAGATTGAAACAGTTATCAAACAACTCCCCAAAATGAAAAGCCCAGGAACAGATGGTTTCACAGATGAGTTCTACCAAGCATTCAAAGAAGATTTAATACCAATCTTACTCAAGTTCTTCCAAAAATTTGAACAAGAAGGAACGCTACCAAACTCATTCTGTGGAACCAATGTCACCCTAATACCAAAGCCAGATAAAGGTATGACAAAAAAAGAAAATTACAGACTCATTTCTCTAATGAATATGGATGCAAAAATCTTCAATAAAGTACTTGCTAATTGAATCCAACAACACATTAAAAGAATTATTCATCATGATCAAGTGGGTTTTATACCAGGTATGCAAAGATGGTTCAACACAAGAAAATCAATCAGTATAATACACCACATTGATAACAGAGAAGAAAAATCATATGATCTTATCGAATGATGCAGAAAAAGCATTTGACAAAATACTACAAAAGATATGCATTGAAGGAAACTGTCTCAACATGATAAATAAAGGCTATGAATGAAAAACCCACAGCTAACATTGTACTCAATAGTGAAAGAATGAAAGCTTTCCCATTGAGATCAGGAACAAGACAAGGATGTCCACTGTCACCACTGTTGTTCAATATAGTGCTAGATATTCTAGCTAGAGCAATAAGGCAAGAAAAAGAGAAAAAAGGCATCCAAATCAGAAAGGAAGAAGTAAAACTTTCGCTATTCACAGACAATATGACCCTAGATCTATGAAGTCCCAAAAAATCTACAACAAGGCTGCTAGAGCTAATAAACAATTTCAGTAGGGTGTCAGGATACAAGATCAATACACATAAATCAGTGGTGTTTCTATGCAATCATAATGAGCAACCTGAGGAGGAAGTCAGGGAAAAATTTCCATTTACAATAGTAACTAAGAGAATCAAATATTTAGAAATAAACTTAACCAAGGATATAAAGCACTTTTAGTCAGAAAACTACAATGCCTTGTTAAAATAAATTTAAAAAGACCTAAATAATTGGAAGAAGATTCCATGCCCATGAATCGGAAGACTAAATATCATTAAGACGTCGATTCTACTAAAATTGATATACAGATTCAATGCAATTCCAATAAAAATTACACTAGCATTTTTTTAAAAAATGGAAAACTCAATTTTCAAATTTATTTGGAAGGGTAAGGGGCTCCAAAAAGCCAGAAACATCTTAAAAAGGGACAGCAAAGTTGGAGGACTCTCATTTCCAGACTTTAAATCATATTACCTAGCTACATTGGTAAAAGCCCCATGGTATTGGCATAAAGATAGACACATAGACCAAAGGAACCATATTGATGATTCAGAAACAGACCTTCACTTTTATGGTCAAGTGATTTTTGAGAAGACTGTGAAACCCAACCAACTCAGGCAGAACAGTCTATTCAACAAATGGTGCTGGGAGAACTGTATATCCATATCCAAAGGAAAGAAAGAGGATCCCTATCTCACACCTTATACAAAAATTAACTCAAAACAGATCAAAGACTTAAATATAAAAGCAAGAACCATAAAGCTCTTAGAAGAAAATGTAAGAAAACATCTTCAGGACCTGGTGTTGCTTTCTTAAACCTTCCACCGAAAGCATGAGCAACGAAAGAAAACATGGATAAATGGGACCTACTCAAACTTAAAAATTTTTGACATTCAGAGGACTTCATCAAGAAGGTGAAAAGGCATCCCATTCAATGGGAGAAAATATTTGGAAACCACACATCCAATAAGGGTTTGATTTCCATTTTATATAAAGAGATCATACAACTCAACAATAAAAGAGCAAGCAATCCAATTTGAAAAATGGGCAAAAGATTTACATAGGCATTTTTCCAAAATGGAAATACACATAGCCAAAAAGCACATGAAAAAACATTCCATATCATTAGCTATTTGGGAAATGCAAATCAAATGGCAATGAGATATCATCTCACACTGCATAGAATGGCCATTATTTAAAAAAGCAGGAAACTCCAATTGCTTGAGAGGATGTGGAGAAATGGGAACACTCCTTCACTGTTGGTAGGATTGTAAAATGGTACAGCCTCTGTGGAAGACAGTTTGGCAGTTCCTCAGGAAGCTAAATATAGAACTGCTATATGAGCTAGCAATTCCTCTACTAGGAATATATCCAGAAGAAATATAAACTGTGATACAAAGAGACATCTGCTCACCGATGTTCATAGCAGCGTTATTTACAATTGCCAAAAGATGGAAACAACCCAAGTGGCCATCAACCAATGAATGGATAAACAAAATGTGGTATATACATACAAGGGAATACTATGCTGCAGTAAAAAGAAATGAAATTGGGACACATATGATAACATGAATGAACCGTGAGGATATTATGCTAAGTGAAGTAAGCCAGACACAAAAGTACAAATATTGCATGGTCTCATTAATATGAACTAAATAAAAGAATAAATGCATGGAGTTAAAATCTAGCATATAGGTTATTAGGAGATAAAAGGAGGGTTGAGAAGAACTACTGATGCTTAATGTATGTATATGTCTTAACTTGATTGTAAAAGTGTGAAAATGGATAGAGTTGATGGTAACACATTATAATGAGTAGCAGCAGGTTTATAAATGGGATTGTGGCTGAAAACGCTAGCCTAGGGATGTAAATGTCAATTGAAACAAAGCTAGAGAATAATCTAAGGACTGGATAACACAGTGAACCCAGAGGTGGATGAGAATTATGGTTGATGGTGCAGATGCAAGAGTATCCTGTAAGCTAGAGCAGATGTACATCACTGTTGCAGGGTGGTGGGAATGTGGAGAAGCATGGGAAAGAAACAATTAGTGTGACCTATAGACGGTGTTTAAAAGCAATAATGTAATATTCTTGCATCAATGCCAAAGATGTACTGTGTTGATAATGGGGGAGGGTATGGAAAAAGTGTGCCAAATGTATGGTATGGACGATGGTTGGTGGTAATAGTCTGATGGTATTATCTCATAATCTGTAACAAATATTTTACCGCGGTGTGGTGTGTTGGTGAAAGGGTGTTGTATGGGAATTCTACACATGTGCATGATTGTTTTGTAAGACCACAATCCCTTTAATAAAAATATCTTAAAAAAATAATAGGGTTGGTGGGGAGAAAAATACACCAAATGTAAGATATGGACTATAATTAGTAGAACTATTTTGATGATGCTCTTTCATAGTTTGTAACAAATGTTTTACAACAATGCAAGGTGTTCATGGAGGGGTAATCTATGGGACCCCTGTATGATGTTATGCATGTTTATTTTGTAAGTTCAAAATTTTACTATACACTTATTGTTTATGTATGTTCATGTATAAATGATACACTTCAATAAAAATATATTTGAAAAATGGAACCAGCAAAATGGCAGCAGAGTAAGGAGCTCCTAGAGTCAGCTCACGCTACAGTGATTACAGTTAGTAATCACCCAGAGCTATCTACAGCACCTGGTTGGGTGCTGCAAGAGACCAGAAGAGCATCCTGCAACATCCCTGAATGTATGGAAGAAGGAGATTGCCCATCTGCAGAGAAGATTCTTGAGTAGAGCACTCCACACTGAGGAGGCCAGTGCCCATCCTCCACTGGTGGCACAATCCACCTCCGGAGCTATTCCTTGGCTGGAATTAGAAGCTCCACTTTCCAAAAATGTGGGAGGAAGAGATGATTGGGCACCAACCGCAACTACTGATTAGAATTTGGCAGGCTAAAGTATAATTCTAAGAACAGCTAAAGTTTGAGCCTAAGTCAAATAGAGGCTGATAGCTGCCATTTTGACTCCACCTCTGGCATGAGGTGAAGCAAGGCTGACTGAAAATCACATTGACCGTAAGGACCAGCTTCTTCCATCCAGACAGACTGCAGCCTTAGCCTAGGCTTCAGCCCAGCCTCTGGCAGGGAGGAAGCTGGCAGGACTTGCACCAGCCTCTCCGGGTAACTGCAGGTATATTCTGCTGGCACAGACTGAATAGTCTGAAGTCCACTGATGCAAATGCAGTCACTTTTGGTCTTGCACGGCATAGATTGCTGTCCACATCTGCATCACCATCCCCACCCCAGTCAGGGAAGGAAGGGCATGAAGCTTCATCAGTCTATCTGGGCAGCTACAGTCTAGGCCTGCATGACCTGGATTATTATACATGGCTGTGGCTCTGTTCCTACCCCCGACAAAGGACAAAGGTGGGAGAAGCTTTATTGGTCACTGGGGCTATGCGGGCAGCATAAGCCTCCACAGCTTACAGCACCAACTACATCCTCAGCTCCTACTACACACCAGCAAGGGATAAAGGGCAAGAAAGCCCTAAACAAAAGAGGGAAACTGCATGCAGAGCAAATACATCTAGGAAGCCAGATGCCAAGACACCAACAAAAAATTACAATCCATAGCAAGAATCAGGAAGATATGGCCCAGTTAAAGGAAAAAGATAAGCCTCCAGATGACATAAAGGAGTTGAGACAACTAATCATATATGTTCAAACAAATCATCTTAATAAATTCAATGAGGTGGCTAAAGAGATTAAGGATATTAAGAAGACTTTGGATGAGCACAAAGAATTTGAAAGCAAACATAGAAAAATAGCAGATCTTCCAGGAATGAAGGTGCAGTAAAGGAAATTAAATATACACTGGAATCATATAACAGCAGATTTAAGGAGGCAGAAGTAAGGATTGGTGAGTTTGAAGAAATGGCCTCTGAAAACAAACAACAAAAGAACAGATGAAAAAAAGAATGGAAAAAATTGAACAGAGTCTCAGGGAACTAAATGACAGCAAGAAGCATGCAAACATATGTTTCATGAGTGTCCCAGAAGTAAAAAAGAAGGGAAAAGGGGCAGAAGGAATATGTGAAGAAATAATGGTAGAATATTTCCCAACCCTATTGAAGGACGTAGATTTCCATGTCCAAGAAGCATAACATACTCCCATCTGAATAAATCCAAATAGACCAACTCTGAGACACATACTAATCAGAATGTCAAATGCCAAAGACAAGGAGAGAATTCTGAGAGCAACAAGAGAAAAGCAATGCATAACACATAAGGGATACCCAATAAGACTAAGTGCCAATTTCTCATCAAAAACCATGGAGGCAAGAAGACAGTGGTATGATATATTTAAGATACTGCAAGAGAAAAACTTCCAGCCAAGAATCTTGCAATTGGGCAAGACTGTCTTTCAAAAATGAGGGCAAGTTTAGAATATTCACAAATAAACAGAAACTGACAGAGTTTGTAACCAAGGGACAGGCTTTGCAGGAAATACTGAAGGATGTGATACAGTCTGAAAAGACAGGAGAGAAAGGCTTGGAAAGAGTCTAGAAATGAAAATTATATCAGTAAAAGTAACTTAAAGTCTCAAAAGAGTGGTGAAAATGTGCAATCTGAGGAGGAAATCAGGAAAAAACTCCATTTACAATAGCAACTAAAAGAATATTTAGGAATAAACTTAACCAACAATCTAAAGCACTTGTATTCAGAAAACTACAATGCATTATTAAAAGAAATAAAAAACAACCTAAATAATTGGAAGAACACTCCGTGCTCATGAATTGGAAAACTAAATATCATTAAAATGTCAATTCTACACAAATCGATATACATATTCAATGCAATCCTGATAAAAATTCCACCGGCATTTTAAAAATAAATAGAAAACACAATTATCAAATTTATTTGGAAGGTTAAGGGGTCCCAAATAGCCAGAACATCTTAAAAAGGAAAAGCAAAGTTGGAGGACTCTCATTTCTGGACTTTAAATCCTATTACTTAGCTACAGTGGTAAAAAGAGCATGGTACTGGCATAAAGACAGACACATAGACCAATGAAACTGAATTGATGGTTCAGAAACATTCCCTTACATCTATGGTCAAATGATTTATGACAAGCCTTTCAAACCCACCTAGCTTGGGCAGAACAGTCCATTCAACAAATGGTGCTGAGAGAACTGGATATCCATAGCCAAAAGAAAGAAAGAGGACACCTGTCTCACACCTTATACAAAAATTAACTCAGAATGGATCAAAAACCTAAATATAAAAGCAAGAACCTTAAAGCTTCTAGAAGAAAATATAGGAAAATATATTCAAGACCTGGTGGTAGGTGGTAGATTCTTAAAGGAGATAAGAAAAGGACTGAGATGGACTACTGATGTTTAATGTATGTAGAAGTTTTAATTAACTTTACCATAAAAGTATGGAAATGGATAGAGTTGATGGTAACACATTATAGTGAGTAACAGCTGGTTTATAAATGGGAATGTGGCTGGAAAGAGTGGTCTAGGGATATAAATGTCAATTGAAAGAAGGCTAGATAAAAATATTATCTAGAATAATCTAGGGACTGGATTATACAGTGAACCCAGAGGTAGGTGAGAATTATGGTTGATGGTACAGATACAAGAGTGTTCTTTGTGAGCTAGAACAGATGTATGTCACTATTGCAGGGTGGTGGGAATGTTGAGAAGCATGGGAAATGCAACTGGAGTGACCTATGGACAGTGGTTAACAGCAATACTGTAATATTCATGCATCTATGCCAAAGGTGTACTGTGTTGATAATGGGGGAGTATGGAAATAGTGTGCCACATGTACATTATGAACCATGGTTGGTGGTAATAGTCTAATGATATTATCTCATAATCTGTAACAAAGGTTCCAAATGGAGTGGTGTGTTGACAGAGGGGTATTGTATGGAAATTCTGTACATATGCATGATTGTTTTGTAAGTCACAACATCTATAATAAAAATATATTAAGGGAAGCGTTTGTGGCTCAATCGATAGAGCTCCCATTTACCATATGGGAGGCCCTGGGTTCGCTTCCCAGGGCCTCCTTGTGAGGGCAGGCCGGCCCACGCGGCATGGTGGGCTGATGCAGCAAGACCTCACAGCAAGGGAGAGATAAGCAGACACGGAAAAAACACACAGCAAATGGACACAGCAAACACGAGCAGCAAGGGGGGGATAAATAAATAAATAAATAAATCTTAAAAAAATTTATATATATATATTAAAAAAATAATAGAGTGGGTTGGGGGAAAATATAATAAATGGAATATATAGTTAGTAGTAAGATCTTGATAATATTCTTTCATAATTTGTAACAAATGTCTTACAACAATGCAAGGTGTTGTTGGTGGGTTGATGTATGGGACCACAGTATTATGTTATGCATGCTTGCTTTGTAAGTTCACAACTTTTACTATACACTTATTATTTATGTATGTTCATGTATAAATGATATTAAAAATAATAATAGTGTGAGTTGGGGAAAATACATCAAATGTAAGATACCTTGGTTATTAGTAATATTTTGTGGATGCTCTTTCATCATTAGTTAAAAATGTTTCACAACAACCAAGCAAGGTATTGGTAGTGGGGTGAATTATGAGAGCCCTGTATGATGTTATGTATGTTTGTTTTGTAAGTTCACAACTATTATTATACACTTACTGTTTAAGTATGTTTATGTATGAGTTATAAACTTCAATAAATTTTGAAAAATAGTAAAAAAAAAATTCTTTTTTGTTTAGTCTTTATATTTGGGTATCAGTGATTCATTCTTTTATCCTACAAGTATTTGTTGAATGTCTCCTATAAACCAGATACCAGAAAGCTCTGAGGTACCTACGGGGCTTCTTAAATATCCATAATAATACATTAGAATGAAAAGGCCCAGGCTGGGAAGAGGATGTGCCTCAAGCAGTTCGGCATTCGCCTAACACATGGGAGGTGTTGGGTTCAGTTCCCGGTGCCTTCTAAAGAAGACGAGCAAGACACTGAGCTGACACAACAGGCTGGCATGGCGAGCTGACTTAACAAGATGACACAATGAGAAGATGCAATGTGGAGACACAACAAGGAAACACAATGATAGACACAACAAGTAGGGAGGAGAGGTGGCCCAAGTGATTACGTGCTTCCCTCCCACATGGGAGATCCCGGGTTTGGTTCCCGGTGCCTACTAAAAAGAAGATGAGCACTCAACAAATAGATACAGAGAGCAGACAGTGAGCACAAACAACTTGGGGGTGGGGATAAATAAATAAAATAAATCTTTAAAAATATAAATGTATATTTAAAAAAAGATGGTGATGGACAACCCCCATCCCCAAAAGCACAGAGTATCTACAACTGCAAGCAAGACAGTTCTTTCTATCTGCCCCATAAGATCTAAGACCCCTCTAAATCTGAACCAAAGTGGTATCACCATCCCCAAGTCTTCAAGACTAAGGAATGAACAAACATAAGGGGAAACGCAACCATGGACAAAAGTAGACTTATTAGTATCGTGTACGGGAAGAATTTGTAACAAAGATAATGGTTACCATAAGTTTTGAGAGAAAAGGGAGGGAAGAATAGGTGGAATGTAGAGTATTTTTAGGGCATTGCAATTGTTCTGCATGATTTTCCAATGGCAGATACAGACCATTATAAATTTTGTCAAAACCTATAAAATTGTATGGTGCAAAGTGTAAACCATAATGTAAACTATTGACCATGGTTAGTAGCAATGCTTAAATATTTGTTCAGCAATTGTAACAAATGTACCATACTCATATAAGATGTTATTAATAGGGGAAAATATGAGACAAGGAAGAAGGGATGGGGTATAAGTGAATCCCCTATATTTTCGATGTAATTTTTCTGTAACTTATAACTTTTTAAAAATAAAGTTTAAAAAGTAAAAAAAAAAAATTTCCAATATTTTCTTTAGAATCATATATATAATTTTAAATTTCCTTTTATTAATTTTGCTAATTAAAAGTTCTAATATTGACTATGATTTTGTGAAAGAGGAGCTAGCTATACACTGGGATTATTTTTTAAAAAGCTATTACTGAAAAAAGATATAGTTAGGCAAATGCAAAACAGGTTTTATAAAATTTGATGCCCCTGTCATATAGGGCTGACCTCTAGCTAGAGAGATTTTTACGAATGCCAATGTTGCTATGACTATGTTAGTGTTCTTTAGAATTTGAGTTCTCAAGACTATTCTTCCATAAGAGGTACAAGGATTCTTTGCTTCTTCCAAAAGTAGCTCATAGCCAAAACTGGGGGTCTTTATAGGGTCAGGGGGTAAAAACAATGAGAATTCAGTCAGGAAAATGCATACACATATCTGTTTAGACCTTTGCCATTTTATACCCCCATTTATTGTTTGTCATGAGCCCTATACACAGTGTCTCATAGCCACTGTGGCAATAAAAGTATAGCATGGACTCTGGAGCCAGTATGCATGTGATCAAATCCAGGCACCGCCCCTCACTGAGCTCTGTGCTTCAGTCTTTTCATCTGTCAAATAGAAGTAAATAATAGTAGTACCCACATCTTAGGGTTGTTGTAATAGTAAAAGAGGTAATACAGGTAAAACCCTTATAGCAGTGCCTACATAAATATTAGTCTATGTAATTATGCCACTTAATAAATATGCATACAAATATGACTCCATTAATTCACTGCAGAGAGGACAATGATGTTTTCTTCCATGATAAATGAGAGTGGCTCTGAGATTTCACTTTTCTCCTGTCCAATCCTCTTTATGAGTAAATTATATATATATAT
>JAQZBX010013003.1:0-20150 GCA_029593785.1 Cabassous unicinctus
TTTTTTTTTTTTTTTTTTTTTTTTAAGGTAACTGGGGGCCAGGGATTGAACCCAGGACCTCATATGTGGGAAGCCGGCGCTCAACCACTGAGCCACATCGGCTTCCCTGAGTTAGTTTTGTCATTTGTTTTGCTTGTTTGCTTTTTGTTTTTTCAGGAGGCACCAGGAACTGAAACTGGGACCTCCCATGTGGGAGGCAGGAGCTCAACCGCTTGAGCCACATCCGCTCCTGAAGCAGCTACTTTGTTTGTTTTCTAATGGGAACAAAAGAGGCTTAATAAACCTAAAGTGATTCACTAAAGGGATCCCAAAGGGAGATGATTCTAGATCTGTGGCTGTGGAGTAACAGAGGCAACACTGGATTTGGAATCCAAAGATATGGGCTGAGTGACCTTGGGCAAGTCCCTGATCGTCTTGAGCCTCACGTCCTCTTCAGGGAGTGCTGGTGAGGAGCAGATGACACACCATTTGCTCCAGAGGCAAGGTAGCAAGTGCCACCGCCGGTTGCAAAATTCACATTAATTCGGTAAACACTTTTTGAGCATCTATCATATGCCAGGCACCGGGTTTTAAAAAGAGTTCACAAAAATTTCCCATTTGAGGCAGATCACTTCAGGAAAGCCTCTCCTCCCCCCAACACCCCAAGATTTGTGTTCTCCCTCCTCTTGCGAGAAGGGGTCTGAGCAAGCTCTCTTCCAGCCTGCTGACCAAAAATCTTGCTCTATCGCCTCTCCACCCTGGGCACTCCTTGCTCTGCTCTGCAGACAGACTTAAAGATTGGCGGTCCTAGTCCGCCTCCCCTTCTCTGTGGTGGCATTGTCCAGGACCTTCTTTTTCTCCCTCAGGGATTGGGGAGTAGCACAGCTGTGAGGCAGAAGGCCATGATCCTCTGACCCTGAGTACAGAGCCAGCCTTTGCGCTTCCCTTCTGCCTCACAGCGGTCCAGCCTCGGACACGAAGTCGCTCCCTTCCCCCCCACCATTTGACCTGTGGCCCTCAAGAGATCGTGGCCCAAAGCTGAGAGGCGGTCAGGCACCCCTGTACATCAGTGTGGTCCAAACAAAGACGGTTTCCTAGGGAAGGCTGGGAAACAAACGAAGCCAACGGAAGCCCTCCTGTCCAGACAAAGCAGAAAATAGAAAATGTCAGGAGAGGAACCAGAAACAGAGCCAGGGTGGGATAAGAGGAAGTGTCTGGGGACTGCTCTCTTCTGGCTTTGAGTCCATACACGGTCTAAGGCTGGAACTAAGGAAGAGCGACCATCAGTCCACCCCCTTAGTTCACAGATGAGGAAATCAAGGTCTAGAGAGGGAAGGGGACTTGCCCAAAGCTGCACAACGTGTGCTCTGAATTGCATGCTTGGGGCCAACTGATCAGGTGTCTAGGGACCGTGGACTTCACCTCCCTGTATCGTCCCCACCGCTCACCCCTGCTCTGATGCAGCATCTTGGGTAGTCCAAATTCTAAAAGTTTAAACCCAGTTGGTCCTGATCCAATCATGTGACAGAACCCAGCGTTCAACTTCTGTTAGGAGGTTTCAATATCGTGATTTCATGTAAGAAGCATCAACTGAATCCTAAGCATGGCGCCAGGACACAGTTGAAGATGTGACCAGCTCCCAACTGTTGCAGGAGCAGAGAGGCCAAGCTACAGCTCAGAACATGCCGAGGCACATAACGATGAAGCACCCATGCCGCAGAAGCAATAAAATACTGAGGGAGCACAGCAAAAGGCAGCTTGGACCAGCAGAGCTTTCTGAAAGGAGGAGCTTTGCTTGGGAAACTAACTTAAATTCCCTTCCCCAGCCTAGTATTATAACAGCCATCCATCCCCACTCTTGGGATTTGCAGGGAATAAAATGAAAAGAACAAAGGAATAAAAGTAACATTCCCTGAGTTTTAATTCCAGCTGTGTGACCTTGGGCCAGTCGCTTCACCTCTCTGGGCCTCCGATTTTCACTTATTAAATGCAGTGGTGGTCTGAATGACTTCCCAGGTCTTTCCCGTCCTGAGACTGTCTGACTCACATGAAGTCAAGGCAGAACTGCCCCGTGCCTGCCCAGCCCAGGACTTTCTCCCTGATAGTTCCGCCGGACCAAACAGAGGAGTGGTTTCTCTCTTTGGTGCTGATTTCGAGTTTTTAACCACAGGAATCCCTTTGAACTTGGAGCTGAAGAATGACCCCACTTTAGAGAGCAGGAGAACTATTCTGCAAGAAGAAACTCCTTTCTTTTCACTTTCTCTCTTTACTTAGGTCCTAACTCCCAGGCAACACTCAGCTTTTCTTGGCACCAAACTCATCAAAATTGAACCACCTTCATCTGTGATGTAAAAAAAAAAAAAAATAGTTTTTATAGCTTCTCAAGGAAAAATAAACTGCTTAGTCTTTTGATATTGAGAAAATTTTGTGTCTATTTCTAGGTGGGATTTCCCGCCCCCCCCCCATCCATATCATTGCAACTTTTTTTCAATACCCAAGGTGCAATCCTGCACTTTGATCTTGCAGATACATACTTGAGTTTAAAGGAGTGGGGGGGGGTCTTTATTTTTATTTATTTATATGCATGCTCTATTGCACTCATGTGTGTCTCACCCTGCCCCTGGCCAGTCTCCCTTGTGCAGGGCACATCCTGCATAGCTGTATGTGGCAACCCCGGTCCTTGGAGTGTCCCATCTTGTGCTTCCTTAAGCAAAAGTTTACCTTCTCTTTTCTTACAGCTTTTTGACTCTCATAGCTGAGACAACCACCTTTAAAAATTTAATTCCTTATATAAATTCAAGTGGTTCAGTTGGGATGTGTGATCATCAGCTGGTGGCCTTTTAGGACTGCTAGCTGTGCCCATCCAGCATCGAAAGCAAGAGAAGAGAACAGAACAGTCTTTGCAAAGTACAGTACTACATTCACATAGAAAAGCCGCTCTTTCTGGAATGCCTGGGCATACCTGGACCTGAAACCTCTTCCTTCTTTCCCTCTACCTCTATCCCGAGCACCACGTATCAGTTAGCTTTTGCTACAAAATTTCTGGGTAATAAATAACCACAAAATCTCATTGTCATATAACAGCAAGCATTATTGCTCATGTGTTTGGGGTCAGTCAAGCAGCTTTGTTGATTTGTGCTGGGCTTGCCACATGTTGGTTGTTGGCAGATCCAGGCCAGCCTTCGCTGAGGCAACTGGAGTGATTCAGCTCTGCCCCACGTGTTTCTGAACCTCCAGCAGGCTAGCATGGGTATGTCTGCGTGTTTCGCCGGCTATGGCAGAAGCACAAGAGTGAGCAGTGGAAACGCACAAGACAAGGCCGAGGCTCGGAGCTGGCACCACCGTCCCTCTCCCTCATTCTATAGGTCGAAGCAAGCTATGCGGAGTGGGAAAATATTGTGTCTTGATGTGAGCAACTCCAAAGGGCTTGGGTGCAGGGTGGGGTGAAGAACTGGTAGCATTAATGCAATCAACCTATCCCACCCCCATTTCCCCCAGTACCCTGCCCCATCACCAGTCCCTTTCTATCTTCAACTGCTCCCTCTCCACTGGGTCAGACACCAACCCAAAATGTATTTAAATCTTTCCTATCCTCCAAAACAAAAGCCAGCCTGTCCATTCCCCTTAAGTTACCATCCTATGTCTCCCTCCCTCCCTCCATTCTTCTGGGAATTTATCCTACGAAAGAGAGAATATAAAATGTAGAAGAAGTTTTACACAAAAAATGACCATCACAGTGTTATTCATAACAGTGAAAACTGGAGGCAGTATGAATTTCAGAAGATGGGGAAGGGCTTGGCAAACAGCCGCACATGGCAGATGTTCATGACACACCCTCTATAAATGTTTATGAATACTTTTAAATAATGTAAAAAAATCATATCAGATAAAGTCCATTGGAAAAATTAGCTCTAGACCACCCACACAAGCCTATTATAACTATGTTAATAAAAAAAAGCCAGAACATGTAGAACTGGTGAGATCTGAATAAGATCTATGGGTTGTACCAATGTCAATTCCCTGATTTTGATATTGTACTATGCATGCTAAGTCGTTACCACTGGGGGAAACTGGGTGAAGGATACGTGAAACCTCTCTTCTCTTTTTGCAACTTCTTGGTACTTTATAATTATTTCAAAGTATAATTATGTCAAAACCTACACAGAAAAAAAAATGCTTGAAAAAATGTAAATGGCTCTATTTAGATAATAAAAGTATAGGTGTTTTTCTTCTTTTTATCTGAACTTTTCAATTGCTTGAAGTTGTCATATACTTTTGTTCTAATGAGGGGAAATAGCCACTGCACTTTTTTTTTTTTTTTCTAGGAGGTACCAGGGATTGAACCCAGGACCTCGTACATGGGAAGCAGGTTCTCAACCACTGAGCTACATCTGCTCCCCAATGAGAGTTGGTTTTTTGTTTGTTTGTTTTTAGGAGGTACTGGGGATCAAACCCAAGACCTCCCATGTGGGAGGTGGGCACCCAACTGCTTGAGCCATATCCACTCCTCCCACCACTGCATTTTAAGAAAGAAATCCCCGAATCCCTCAGCCAGCTCTGGGCTCTTTTTGCCCCAGGCACAGTGTCTCTCTTGATCGTCTACTGTGGTTATCTGTGATACTTGCTTTAGCCACCTGCCTGCCAGACAGCAGTCTCCCTGTGGGCAGGGGCTGTGTCTCAGTCACCTTTTTGCCCCTCCCCCTCCCCCTCTAGTGCTCAGCCCAGTGGTTCATACAAAGCTTACTAATTTATTGAGCCAAGGACTCTGCTGGATATTAGGGATTCGGAACCCAATATGTCAAGATACATGGAAGAGCACTTACTTCCACAGTCTATAAACAGAGAGATATGTGTCTAATACAATACAGTAACGCTACATAAAGGCAAGGACAGACGGTGGTGGGAGCATGGAGAAGGAAGAACCAGCTGTGCCTGAGGTCATGGGGAAGGCTTCACCAAGGTGAACTTGCTCTGGACTCAGGAACGAGTAAAGAAGTTGTTCGGGTGGCCAGCTCATTTTCCAGACAAAAGGACTACCTTGGACAAAAAAAAAAAAAACGGAGAAATGGAAGAGCACAGTGGTGTACAGGGCATTTTGAAGCCACCATTTTCACCTTGGAGATATTATTTAAATAGAATTTGTTTTTTACAGAACTACATCAACATTCATGAATTTTTGTTAAGAAAATATTTTCCAGCATGAACTCTGTTGATCCAATTTATTTCCTTCATCAATTTTTGTTCATGAAATGCAGTTTCCTAGTTTTTCCATTTTTACTTTATGTTTCTAGAATTATTTATATTGTCCTCCATTCTCTTTTCTTCTGCATTATTCAGCAAAGTTTTCTTTTGTCAATTTGTTTTGTTCACATCAAATTGTACTGATTAAAGCTTTACCATTGTGAAGACGTAAGCCATTATTTCCACCCACTTTGACTTTCTTGGGTCAGATTTTACATAAAATTAATTTGGTCTAGAATATTTTATTATCTTGTTAACTTTTGATTAAAAACAATTTTGCCACATGCAATTTTTGCCATAGTTAGTTTTATTTCATTTTGATTAATTAATTATGAATTGGGTAAACTACAGAGCACTTTATTTTTGCTTTTTAGATTATCCATGAGAAAACTGAGTAATTTTGTGAAAGCAAGACAGACACATAAATGGAGAGAGAAAACACACAAAAGGCAAGGCCGAGAGACGGGGAAGGGCTCAGCACTTCTGGCCTAGCGCCTGCCCAAACACAAATACATGGTGGGGTCCCACAGTCCTCAAGAACCAAAGCATGAGGGATAAAAAGTCCTCGGGATCAAAATGGTGAGGCAAAATGGGTAGTGTCAAAGAGGTGGGGCCCAAACAGCTGCTTTAAGCATGGCATGTAAGAGAAATGGTGAGAACTTCATTGTTGAGGAATTTGAGGTACATGGGTGAAGTGGGTAAGGGTTATGGGGGCCCTTGTATGCCAAATTAAAGAATTTGAACTTTATACAGAGATAAAGAAGAGCAAATAATACTTACACATGATTAAAAGGAATCAAATAGTGCAAAGGCCTATTTTTAAAAAGCAAATGAGGGAAGTGAGTGTGGCTCAAGCAGTTGGGTGCCTGCCGACCACATGCGAGGTCCCAGATTTGGTTCCCAGTATCTCCTAAAGAAAACGAGCAACACAGAGAGCTGACACGACGAGCTGGCACAGTGAGCTGACACAATGAGATGATGCAACAAGATGATACAGCGAGATGACACAATGAGGAAACACAACGATAGACACAACAAGCAGGGAGCGGATGTGGCTCAAGTGATTAGGTGCCTCCCTCCCACATGGGAGGTCCCAGGTTTGGTTCCCAGTGCCTCCTAAAAAGAAGACGAGCAGACATGGAGAGCAGAGAGTGAGTACAAACAACAAAGGGTGGGGGCGGAGGGAGAAATAAATCTTTAAAAAAAAAAAAAAAAGCACTTGAACCCAGCCCCCATCCCTCACCACAACCAGTCCTAATTCCAAAGTAGAGAAATTTCTTTTATCCATTTCTGTCCTTAGATCTTCTACAGATCATCTTCATATCCCGCAAATGTGCCTTGGTTCTTTAAATTTAGCCATTATCTTTTGACTCCTTCCTATGGAATACGGGGATTTAGTTCCTAATTGTGGACAAACTAACTAGTACTAGACATTCCCTTCTGTGGAAAATAACCACAAAACAGGACAAAACTTGTGAGACAACTGTTTTCAGGCACTGAACAACAGGCAGCGGGGCACTGTGATCCTTGAGAGAAGGAAAACACATGAGGCAAACCCCACAGTCAGCCTGGCTTTCTGCCTGGGGAGACTTTCCTCCCACAGCACAGGGAGGGAGAGCCCAAGCCGAGCTTAGTGGTATCGCTGAGCGGAAGGAGAAGTGTTCTGGGTTGCTGAAGCAGATGAATGTATGGAGCAGGGCAGCAGCGAAGAGGAGGCTGCATACGCTATATGTGTGTTGGGATGTGGAGGTATAAATGAGAATTCACCATGGGTCTTGGTCAGGGGCTGGGGTGCACACACACAGGGGAAGACTCTGCATTACCTAGCAGGGATCATCTGATGCAAGGTTGAGAATGTACCTCAACCTGGTATTAACATCAGAGTCGGGAGCGGATGTAGCTCAAGTGGTTGAGAGCATGCTTCCCTTGTATGAGGTCCTGGGTTCAATCCCTGGCACCTCCTAAAAACAAACAAACGAAACAACCAACTCTCATTGGGAAGCGGATGTAGCTCAGTGGTTGAGTGCCTGCTTCCCGTGTTCGAGGTCCTGGGTTCAATCCCCAGTACCTCCTAAAAAAAGAAAAGAAAAGAAAAAAAAAAAAAAAATCACAGCTCTTGTGTGGTAGTAGGAGACATTGGAGTTTTAGCCAGAGGGAAGAGACCACACTGAGTAACTCGGGCTGTCAGTGGAGATACTAGAAAGACCATCCTTTATGAGTAGGGAACACACTCTGGGAAAAGAGGCATGCCTTTGGATTAAATCCAAAATTGAAATAGACCCACCCTAAAAAAGAATAAAACCAAGGCTGATGGGACCAAAAGGATATGCTTGTAAATTAACAGCCTGCCAGAACAAAACTCAACCCCCCTTAAAGGAAGTCAGCAAAATCCAGGCTCCCCTACAAAGTATCATCCACAAAGTCTAGCACACCATCAAAACTTACTAGACATATGAAAACTCAACAGAAAATGGCAACCCATAGTCAAGAGAAGAAGTGGTTAATAGCTTCTGATGGAAATTTGTAACAGGGGAAAAGGGATGAGTTGTACATTTTAAAAGGACCACCCTGGGGGAAGGACTGGCCTAGGGAGAGACAGGGAGCCCTGTTAGCAGAATCTCTTATCAGCCCTATGAGAAGGTGCTAAGGATCTGGACTGTGGTGCTGTGAGTCTGTGTGTTTTGTAGTCACACTAAGGTCAAAGAATGTCAGAGTGGAAGAAAACATTGGATAGCATTCCATCTACCCCTCTCATATGAGGGAAATGGGATTCTGAGAGGGTAAGTGACTGGCCCAAGATCCTATAGCCATTAGGAAGCTGAACTGGGGGGGCCGATGTGGCTCAAATGGTTGGGCATCTGTCTCCCATATGGATGGACCTGGGTTCGATCCCCAGGACCTCCCAGTAAAAACAAAGAAAAATATAGAAGGTGCGCAGGCCGCCAGGCCCTGTGCGCAGGTGTGCCTCGGGCCCCGCCAAGCCACGCAGCAAGATGATGACATAATGGGAGGGTGACACAAGGGAGAGCCAAGACGAGATGCACCGAAAAAACCAGGAACTGAGGTGGTGCAGGTGGCAGAACGCCTCTCTCCCACATCGGAGGTTCCCAGGATCGAATCCTGGTGAAGACAGGAGGAGAAAGATGAGAAAAGAGGGCAGGAAACGGACACAGAGAATTGCCCAGTGAATGGATACAAAAACAGCAAAAACGGGGGTGGGGGGAGTAAAAATGGATAAAAGTAAATAAATAAATAAATCTTAAAAAATAAAGAAAGAAAGAAGCTGAACTAGGATTAGAACCCAAGTCTCCACGTGGCCTCCCTATGACTGCCTTGTGCTAAAACAGGCTCTCTGAGATGACTTGTGCGTAAAAAGAGGGGGAGGCTCCAGCCATAGTTTTTGAGACCACACCAAAGCATCACTTCTTTATTATCCTACGTAGAATGAACAGGTTTCCAGTAAGCCCTCAGCTGGTAACAAGAGAGCCACAAAAACGTCATTGCAAACCAGACACTTGCTGCCCACTCACGTAAGTAGTTGATATATGAGGCATCCGACCCCAGAGTTCTAGAAATGTGTGTGCTTGAATTTCACAATTTTAGTGTATTTAGTTGTTGCCCAGAAGCTGATAAGGTCACAGCTGTGGCTTTGAGCCACTGTACTACCCAGTTAATTTCATCCAGAGGAAAAAGAAAATGCATTCTACAGCCTCAGTTTGCACTTGCAAATGAGGTTGTTGACCACACTCAGCAGCAGGTGAAGGACGGAAGTGAATGAGCCAGTGCACCCTTCCTGCTCCTGGGAACAAACACACGCCATGACAGTGGTCCTGTGCATTATTTCCCTTCCAAAAGGGAACAACGTCCCCTGTACCACCCTGCCTCCCACCCCAGTCCCCGGGGTCTTTTCAGGTAGTGCCTTCCAAGTACTTGACATGCCTCACAATGAAATGGGCTCCCTCCTGCAGAAGTAAATCCCTTCCTAGTCCCTAGAGCTGGCCAAGTCTGGGCTGCACATCCAGGGGGCTCAGTTCAGTTGGGTTTCACAACCCTTCCTTGAGAGCCTGTCACAGGCTGGTGCTAAGTGTGGGGTGCCAGGAGGACCAGAGATGCCTGGGTGGGGAGTTGGCCATGACCTCTAAGGCTCCTCATTGTTGTACAATTCATGCAGTTTTCCTACTGGTTACAGAGGGAAAGAAGCTAACTTTTATTTAGCATCTCCCATGTGCAAGGTAGGTAGCAGGGGCTTTATGTACATCATTGCATTTAACCCTAACCACAATCCTAAGGCAGGTATTATCATACCCACTATTTTTCACTAATCAGGAAACCGAGGCTCCAGTGATGAAGTCTTTGCCTAAAGTCACACAGCTTTTCCCTCATGTCCACATACCTCTGACATCATAGGCAGTGCTCCTCCCACCATATCACACTGCTTTCAGAAGTACTAAGGGGGGCGGGGGATGTGGTTCAAGTGATTGAGCTCCCACCTACCACAAGGGAGGGCCCAGGTTTGGTTCCTGGTGCCTCCTAAAGAAGATGAGCAATACAGCAAGCTGACATGACAAGCTGACGCAACAAGAGACACAAGGAAAACATAATGAGAGACACAACAAAGCAGGGAGCAGAGGTGGCTCACACAATTAGGACCTCCCTTTCACATCGGAGGTCCCAGGTTCAGTTCCCAGTGCCTCCTGAAAAGAAGACCAGCATACAATAAACAGACACAGCAAATACAATGAGGTGGTGGGGAGAAATAAATAAAATAAACCTTAAAAAAAAAAAAGAAGTACTAAGGGGAGACACACCAGAGAAAGATTTTGGATGCCCAAGAATTTGTAATTGAATGTAATGAGAGTTAGCAGCTAATACCGGTGTATTTCTGAGCCCCATATTGTGGGATATGCAAATCTTTACAAACCAACCACACCATATGGCCAGAAACCAAACTGGAATGAATGACTAGGGTGTGTGCATATGGCTGTGTGTGTGGTTAAGTGTGTGCATGTGAATATGTACCCTCACACACGAACCTGCAGCTAAACACGTGTGATGGCTCCTTACACACACAAGGGTGTGAATTTGCATGAAAAAATCCATGTAAGAATGTTTCAACAGGTAAAAACTCAATTTCATTTTTCAAAGCACAGAGAACAAAACAAAGCCTCCTGCCTTTATTTATAAAATAGTCTTCAGGGAACAGATGTGGCTCAAGCAGTTGAATGCCCGCCTCCCACATGGAAGGTCCCGGGTTCGGTTTCCGGTGCCTCCTGAAAAAAAACAAAAACAAACAACAAGCAAAACAAATGAAAAAACCAACTCAGGGAAGCCGATGTGGCTCAGTGGTTGAACACTGGCTTCCCACACACGAGGTCCAAGGTTCAATCCCCAGTCCCCGGTACCTCAAAAAAAAATTGTCTTCAAAGATCTTTATTTATTTTGTGACTTGCAAATGTTGGCAATATTAACTGTATGTTTTAAAAATATTTATTTAACCATTGAAAAGTGTATAATGTGGCAAATTCTGGGTTTTTAGAAACCAATCACAAGGAAACACCCATCGCAACTTCCCCAAACGAGCAGTAACTCTACGTTTGCTTGTCAGGTTCTCTGAAATTCTTATCTAGGGACTGCATGCACTGAGTTCTGGAAAAACTAGACCTGCCCAGTTGGCTTTGCAAGGTGCTGGGCAAGGAGAGGAAAAACAAGCTGCACGTTACAAGCCAAAGGCTTTCTGCCTTCGTTATCTGCTTCTTCTGGAACTGCCAGAACTTAGCAGGGCCCAGTGGCAACGGACTTATCTTTAGAAAGCGCTTCAAGTCCTCCGCCACAGTACACAGGCATGAGAAGAGAAGAGCCTACTGGCCCCATAAAAGAGGCCAAGGGGCCTGAGAACAGGGGTGAGAAGGGCCACCTGTTAGGACGGGCAGCCTGGGGCAAAGATTTCTGCGAAGGCCTAAGCAGGAAGGTCTCTGGCAGAGGATTTCCTCACCCAGCCCCTCCACTACATGGGAAGCATGCTTCTGACTTGTGGCAGGACTTCTCTGACTCACCTGAGCAGGGAGGTATCTCAGCAGAGAGAGGGGGCCTCTATCTGTCCCCAGTGCCACCGTGAACTATGCATCCATAGCACAATCCTTAGCCCACAGCAGACACTCAAAAAGCAGCCTTCTAATGAATGAAAGCATCCACTGTGTCCTTCCTGCCCCGCCCAGCAAGTAAGAGTTCCTGGAATAACTCAAAAAGCAATTGTCTTTCTCCATGTCACCTCTTGAGCCACCAAAGGAAGTGTGGACTCCACTGGACACTCAAGAGGAGAGAGTTTTTAGGTGAATTAAATTGAATGGGGTGAATTGAGTATCCACCCCATTGCACCTGTGGGTTTAGGTACCATATAAACACAACTGAGTTGAAGAGATGGAAAGTGTGTGGCACAATCATGGTAGGCATTGATAAATGATCACGGTCTCTTTTCTGCAGGGCAGAGTGGCCTGAGAACTGTCTCAGCAAAGCCCTTCAGGCTACCACTGGGATGGATCAGAACTGGCATGAGGGATGAAACCTATTTGCCATACTGGTAGTGAGTAAGGGCCTTGGCAGAGCTTGGCAGAGCTTGGCAGAGCTGTGTTAAGCTTATTAAAAAAGCATGAGACTCTCTTGCTTGCAGTTGTAGGCTCTCTTGGTTCCTTGGTGTGTCCTTTGTCCATCGTCACCTTCTTGTTGTTGTCCTTGGTGAGTCTTTTGAAATGGAGAGTAGGTGCTGCATCTCCATTGAGGCTCAGAGCCCAGCTGGCACATGAACAGTCCAAAGATTCAAGTCTCTTGGACATAAACCTACCAATTCCAGCACCAAGTATAGGTTCAAATAGAAGGGAAGGAAGAGCCATGTGTAGGGAAACCACAACTGAGTCCAATCTGTCACAATGTAAACTATGATCCATGTTTAGTGGCAATGCTCCAAAATGTGTTCATCAATTGCAATGAATGTATCACACCAATGAAGGATGTTGTTAATAGGGGCAAATGTGGGCAATGTGGAGAGCAGGGCATATGGGAATCCCCTATTTTTTTAATGTAACATTTATATACTCTAAATATCTTTAAAAAATAAAAATTAATTTTTTAAAAAAGCATGAATAAGAAGCTCCTGGAGCTCTGGAAACCTTTAGCTAAGGGGGGAAACAAACACCTGGAAGGCCCCTTCCTGCCTGCCTCTCTGATGTGGGCCACCTGTGGTACTGGTGTGGAGAACAAGATGTTTTTAGCTCAAGAAACCAGGAAACCCCAAGAAGTCCTCCCACAAAACCACAATAAAAACTGAGGCCCTAATCCAGAGTCACCTCCCAACCTCACCCACCCCTCACCCCATCCTCCACCCCCACCCGCTCCTGACATGAGGTTCCTTCAAGGAAGCAACCCTCTTATTTACATCAGGACCCTGACTCCCACCTTGGAGATGCCTGCCATTCTAGATCCTTCCCTCCCTTAGGATCCCCCTGCACCTCATCTGGGTGTCCACCCTCCCCATCCTCACTCTAAAATGGCCTAGCCTCAACGACGTAGCTGGGTGACCTTTTACCCTTTCTGAAAGCTGCTGAAATGCAATATTTGTTTCGAAACTTCATACCCAGCTGCTCCAAGGACTTGTTTTCAGCCATTCTCACCAGCTCAGTTCGGCTTCTCCCAGAGAATGTGTCGTGAGCTGGGAACGCGAAGTCCCCGGCAGTCTCTTCAATTCCTGGAGTGTATATTTCAGGGCTCAAGGGCAGCATGAAGAGCCAGCAGCTCTGGGAGCGCTTGCCGAGAGCATCCTTTAAAACGCCAAATGACATTTTAAAAATTCGTCAACTTGAGGTTTCTTTCCCTGCATTGATTACACCCTGACTTGGGGACATTTGCCTGGCCCCTCCGCCCTTCCCTTGTTGTCACCCAGATAATTCCCAGTCATAGCTCAGGTCTCAGTTTTCACATCACTTCTTCAGAGAAATCTGCCCCAGCCCCCAATTAAATTGTGTCTCTGTTTTATACTCCTACGTGTCACTCACCACACTGGTTACCACAGGCTGAACATTCCCTTCCCCGCTGAACTAGCAGCTCCACAAGGGCAGGAACCTGTCTGCCTGTTTCACAAAGCCTCGGCAGTGTTGACCACAGAGTGGGTGTTAAAAAAAATCCTGTGTGAATGAATAAATGAATGAATGAATGAGTGAGTGAAGGAGGGAATGAAGGATTGAGCAGGTGAATGAATGAATTCTCCTCTCGGCTTCCAATGGCCAGACACATTGGGGCTGTTCTCAAGCACTCTCCTCTCAAGCACGTGCCTTCTCACGCAGACGTTTTCTTTCCCATAAAGAGCATATGCAAATAAAACTCTGCACAAACAGGCAGCCCCTGCATTCTTCTAGAGCAGAAACGGGCAAACAAGGGAAACAAAGTTTTACTGAGCCACAGTCATTCATTTGCATTTCATCCGTGGCTGCTTCTATGATGCAATGGCAGAGCTGAGTGGTGACGGAGACCATCTGGCCCGCAGAGACTAAAAATATTTGTTACTTGGCCCTTCGTAGGAAAGGTGTACAGAACTCTACTTTAGAAACAGAAGCCTTGAGGACAACCCATTAGAATGGAGAAACAGGCAGGTAGAAGAGGGGCCCTGTGATACAGAGACTTCCAGGAGGGGAGGGAAGGCGAGTACTGAGGAATGTCAGAGCAGACCATCTAAGCCCAAGGAAGGGGCCTCTGAAACCCCACACATGCTGGGAGGGGCATGGGCTTTGGCAAAAGACAAACCTGAACTTGAATCCTGCCTTCCTGGTTCACTGGCTGCGTGGCTTCAGGCAAGTTACTTCACTGCCCCAAGCCTTGGCGTTTTCACCTTTAAAATAGAAAACACCTACAACCAAAGGTTTTTGTGAGAATTAAATTAAACGAACGCATAAAGTGACTCTCTGAGAGCTAATATGCTAATATGTTTGGGCTTTAAGGTTTCCAAGCCCAGTTCTCACAGGTCCAAGTTCAAATCCTCACTCTGCCAGCTCTGGGGTCTTGGGAAACACTTAGCTCCTGTGCACCTGTCTCCTCATGGATGACACGAGGAGGGTACAGTTCCCAGCGATGGCACTGGGAATTGAGTGAGGTAAAGCAGGTAAAGCACTTAGCACAGAACCCAGAACCCGGGGGGCTCTCCTTGCTGTCAGTATTAAATTGTTGGGTACAGCACCCGGTCCCTGGCAGGTGCTCAGAACTGTGATTTTTCTTCCATCCTTCCTCTCCTACGTGGTCAGAAGAATCAATGCAGTGTAACCAAACTGGGAATTCACACTCTTGCCCTGCTACCAGCTGGCCGTGGGACTTCGAGCAGCTGACAGGACCTCTTTGGATCACTACAGCCCGGCTTATAAAATGAAGCGGGGAGCGGAGGTGGCTCAAGGGAAGGTGGCTCAAGCAGTTGAGTGCCTGCTTCCCACACGGGAGGTCCCGGGTTCGGTTTCCGGTACCTCCTAAAAAATAAACAGAAATAAAAACAAACAACAAGAAAAAAAAAAACTAATTCAGGGGAGCCGATGTGACTCAGTGGTTGAGCGCCTGCTTCCTACATACGAGGTCCCAGGTTCAATCCCCAGCCGTGGTACCTAAAAAAAAACAAATAAACAAACAAAAAATACCCATTCATTTGCCCTAATCTGTCCCTTAGAGATACAGGTTCTGGAGACCTGGAATGGGACTGGGTTGAAATTTATGTTTTAAACAAGTGCCTCAGGTGATTCTTGACATCCAGGCTGTTTGCAAAGCACTGGGTTAGATGATCTCTAAGGTCCTTTAGAGCTGTAGAAGTGCTGCAGTCTCCAGTCCCGAGATCCATGGAAAGCGGTTCTTCATTGTGCTGCTCTGTGTGGATTCCACAATGTGTGTGTCTGTGTGTGTACACGTGTGTGTGTGAGATGGAGGGGAGGGGAAGGCCTGTCTTCAGGCTAATCTAACTTTCAGTTGGGCATTACTTTTCAAAAAGACTTTAGGTTGTCAGCATGCAGTGAATTCACCACTGCTTGGTCATTTCCATGGCCAGGCAATCCATCTGCAAGGGTGACCTGTTTCTTCTGACTCATGTTTGCTTTTCTCCAGAGACCCCCTACACTCTGAGAAGAGCACTGGGCAAAGGGACTGTAAGTGGAGTGTCCCAGTCATTCTTGCAAGCTGAGCTTCCATGGGTTTCTAGAAACTAACAGGGGAAGCGGATGTGGCTTAAGCGATTGGGCTCCCGCCTACCACATGGGAGGTCCCTGGTAGGGTTACTGGTGCCTCCTAAAGAAGACAGCGAGCTGGCATGACAGGCAGGTGCGGCAAACTGATGCAACAAGATGACGCAACAAGAGACACAAGAAGAAAAATGTAATGAGCGACACAACAAAGCAGGGAATGGAGGTGACTCAAGCAAATAAGAACCTCCCTCCCACATCAGAGGTCCCAGGATGGTTTCCTGGTGCCTCCTAAAGAAACAAGGAAGATGAAAAGACACAGCAAGTGCAAACAACGAGGGGGTGGGGAGAAATAAATAAATAAATAAATAAAATCTTTAAAAAAAAGAAGTGAACAGTTTTCCCAGCCTCTCAGCATGGGTCGATGGCCCCAGAAGGCCGTGTTTGAGAGAGTTGAATACCAGCAGCCTGAAACTGGAGCCCAGAGAGGCCAGGCCAAACACCAGAGGGCAAGAGGCTGAGATCATGGGGTTGGCCAACAGAAACATGCTTTTAGGGACAGAAACCTTCTCAGAAGGCCCGAACCTGCCAGTCAAACTGCATGACTTTGGGCAGGTTGCGTTACATTTCCAAGTCTCAGTTTCATCGCCTATAAATGTCTACCGTGCAGGGTTGTTGTGAGGGCCAAACGAAATCACGGATGATTCTGCTTTCTAAGTGGGAAACCTGCCCGGTGTCACATGCCATTGCTGATGCTCTGAATCACCATTTTCCAGTTCTCTTGAAAGCTGCACCTGCACCCCACCAAGTTTCTAGTGACGGAATCTATTTTCTCCAACCTGTAGACTGTGGAGATGCAAATGGTTGTGACATCTGGACAGTTGTTTAAGTTACTCTGTCTATCTGAACCCTGTTTTCTCCCTCATCGGTGAAGGCATTAAATCTCCAGGGCATGAGTGGACAGCCATAGGGTGTGCTGAGAGAGGGAAGACCCAGAGGTTCAGAGCCCTCCTGAGCTCATGGAGATGGGGATGGATTCTGGGAGTGACTGTCTATGCTTGTGTAACTCTGTGTGCATCTGCATTTGTCTTAGTAATTGCAAATGTACAGTCGGTGTGCATGTGTTTGTGCGTGCATCCAGTGTTTATGTGGTCATACAGAGTATATATTCTCCAAAGGGAGTTGCTGGCATTAGACTTACAAGCTCATTGAAAGGAAGCCCATGGGAAGCGAATGTGGCTCAAGCGATTGGGCTCCCATCTACTATATGGGAGGTCCTGGCTTCGTTTCCCAGGGCCTCCTGGTGAAGGTGTGCTGGTCTGCGTGGAAAGCTGGCCCATTCGAAGAGCTGATGTAACAAAAAGAGACAAAGAGGAGGGACAATGACAGATACAACAAACCAGGTTGCTGAGGTAGCTCAAGTGATTGAGTGCCTCTCCCACATCAGAGGTCCCAGGATCCGTTCCCAGTGCCTCCTAAGGAGAAGACGAGACGAGAAGACAAGCAGACACAGAGAGCACACAGCGGATGGACACAGAGAGTAGACAGTGGGTGCAAAACAACAAGAGAGTAGGTGTGGGGGGATAAATAAATAAGTAAATAAAATTTAAAAAAAAAAAAAAAAAAGGAAGCCCAAACACTAAAAATGCAAGGCTGTGGCTTTCATTCTAACTGTCCCTCAACTCCCACCCATCATATCAAAAGTGGGGACAGTAAGCCCTGTGGTTGCTGGGGGAGAGTGTGGGTGGGTGGGCCTGCTTGTGAATGCTCTATGCCTTTCCATGCTCCCCAGCCTCCTACCCCTTCTCCCTTAATTGCCCCAATCCCTTCCACTTTCATTATTCAGTGAGTCCTTACACTAAACCCAGACAGACACTAGCATTAAATAGTCAAAGATTGCCAGAGCTGAAAAAGAGCTTAGAATTACGTAGTCTTCCTTCTATACTACAGATGAGATACTGAAGCCCAGAGAGGCAAGGTGACCAGTCCAAGGTAAAACAGCCAGTTGTTGATATTCACTTATTTATGGACGAATATTGTTCTAGTTCCTATTATGTATCTGGAATTGTTCTAGACAGTAGAAAGAATAACAAAGGGGACCTAACTTAGGTCAGGGGGTCAAAGGAGATTTCTTTGAGGAAGTGACATTTAAGCCATCACCTACCTGAAGGATGGCTAAGTAGGAGACAGCCAGGCAATGGGCAGGTGGCAAGGGTATTCCAAGCTCAGCAAACTCCACATCAATGGATGCTGATGTTTGAAAGAGCTTTGTAGGAACTGAGAGAAGCCAAGGATGATGAGAACAAGAATGTGAGAGGCATGATATGAGGATGGAGAGAAAAGCAGATGCTGACACAGGAATTTTAAATGTTACCCTATATGCAGAGGGAACATTTGATCTGGAGAGTGACTTAAAAGTCATTTCTGGAGAACAGAGCAGGAGAGCAAGAGCAGAAGTCGAGAGGTAAGTTCTGAGCTGCTTCTCCCTGTGCTATCTCAGGCACCATCTCATTTAGACCTCATGACAACCCCTTGAGGTAGGCACTATTATCCCTATTCCTCTGGCGCTGGGATACCCATAAGGAAACAAGGCTCAGAGGTTATGGCTTGCTGAGCCGCCCCACAGCTGCTGACCTGTGGAGCCAGGCCTGCCTATTAGGCCTTACTGCCCTTTCTTAAGAACACAGTCTGTACTTGGTGGTCATCACATCTCATTTACTCTCCAGCCTCAAGTGATGGAGCTTTGCCCCTCCACTCTCTGAGGCTGCCACTACAAAGTCACAGTGACCACTAAGTGTTTTCTCCAGTCTTCACCAGCCTTTGATGTTGCCAACCCACTCCCCACTACTGAAACCTTCCTCCCTTGGCTCCTGGGTCAACTTGCTCTCCTGGCTCTCTGCCTGTTCCTTCTCAGCCTCTCCCAGTATATTAGTCAGCCAAAGGGGTGCTGATGCAAAGTACCAGAACTCTGTTGGCTTTTATAAAGGGTATTTATTTGGGGTAGAAGCTTACAGTTACCGGGCCCTAAAGAGTCCAACTCAAGGTACCATAAGAGGTACTTCCTCCCAAATGTCTGTTGCCATGGGTTGAAGCAAGATGGCAGGTGATGTCTGCAAGGGTTCAGCCTTCCTCTTCCTCTTAAAGCTCTGTGGGCCCGGCTTCTTCCAATCTCAGCTGTAGGTTAGAGGGCTTATTTCTTTCCAGGCTCAGCTGCTCTGTTCTCTTCACAAGTTCAGGTGTAGATTATCAGGCAAATGGCTCATCTCTCTTCCGAGGACCACAGGATAAAAGTTCATTCCTCTTCCATGTCTGTGGAGCTCTCTCTATTCCTCTGTGTATTTCTTCTTCTGTGTATCTACTTCTGTGTGTCTCCTTGATTGTGCATCCATTTATACAGCCCACAAAAGGGGTGGAGACTCAAACTGAGTTGCCCTAATGACATGGTCAAATCAAAGCTCTAATCTTAATGTAATTTAATCAAAGGCAACTCAGCTGAATCTAATACAATCAAAGGGTATCATGCCCAGAGGAACAGACCAGTTTACAAACATAATCAGTATCTCTTTTTGGATCATCAATAATATCAAATTGCCATACGTGGCTTCTCCTCTGTTGTCAGCCAGTCCTCAGTGGGTGCATGCCACTCAAAGAATCTGTCCTCATGTGCTTTGGTGCTTTGAATACACAGAGGCAGCTCCAGTTACCACCTCCTCATTGTGATTCCTGAGTCTCCATCTCCAGCCCTCATCTTGGTCTTGAGCTCTGGAGCTGTACAGGCAATTATCAGTAGCATCATCTCAAAATCAGCATGATAAAATCCCTGTGTTGGTTTCCCAGCTGCTAAAGCAAATGCCACACGAGTTGGCTTGAACAATGGGAATTTTTTGGCTCATGGTTTGGAGGCTAGGAGATGTACAAAATCGAGGTGTCGGCAGGGCCATGTTTTCTCCCCAAAGACTGTGGTGTTCTGGGGCTAGCTGCCAGTGACTCTTGGTTCCTTGGCTTTTCTATCACATGGTAACACACATGGTAGCATCTTCTCCTTTCTCTTCTGGGTTCCGTTGACGTCCAGTATCTTGCTTCCCATGACTTTTTCTCTCTCTGTGTCCAGTTTTCTTTGCTTATAAGGACTTCCGACATATTGGATTAAGGTCCACTGTCATTCAGTTTTGGCATACCTTAACTAATAACACCTTCAAAGGTCCTATTTACAAATGGGTTCATACCAATAGGATGAGGGTTGGGACCTGAACATGCCTTTTGTGGGGGACAAGAGTCAATCACCAATATTTCCCAAACTTTCTACCCATGTTTTCCACTGTTGGTTAATGAAATCACTATCTACCCAATTTCCCAATGTAGAAACTTATTTTCCCCCCTCCAGCACCATTATTCTTACATCTAATCAATCATGTCCTCCAATATTACCTTCTAAATCCTTTTTAATCTTTCTTTCCATCTCTGTGGCCGCTACCTTAATTCATGGACTTATCTGCCTGCTTGGCAAGGTGACCATGGCCCCAGAGCTGAAACTGGGGTAAAGGGACCTATGTATTATATCATGGCCCATTATACCAGCAAACATCAACACAGCTGTCTTAGTTTCCTAGAGCTGCTGAAACAAAGTACCACAACCTGGGTGGCTTAAAACAACAGAATTCATTGACTCACAGTTATAGAGGCAAGAAGTCTGAAATCAAGGTGTCGGCAGGGCCATGTTTTCTCTGAAACCGG
>JAQZBX010013003.1:20250-40521 GCA_029593785.1 Cabassous unicinctus
CTGGGGAGAACTTCAACATAACTTTTTAACATCAGCTCACAGGCATCTGGCCTTTTTCCAGAGGCAGGATGTCATCCCAGGGCAGAGAAGATGACAGGAGCTTAAACTGCATGAGCCAGAGTGTGTCAGTCTGTGGCAGTCTCTTGGGAAGTCCTTCTGTCCCCTCTCACCATTACGGCACCTCCCTCTCCACAAGGAACCATCACTGCCATCACCCCCCCACCACACATCATACAACTTACTGTTGCTTCCTTCTAAGCTGGCTCCCAGTAATTCCTGCTTCCTGATATTCAGAGAGTCTAATACACTCTCTGGAGTGTAGGCAGGACCTGTCACTTTCATCTAACCAACAGAATATTGCAAAGCTGATGGGATGCCATTGCAATAATTAGACTACACACACGTGCAATTTCTGCCTTGCTAGCAGATTTTTAATTGCCATCTTGGTTTGCATGCTCCGCTAAAGCAAGCTGTTGTGGTGGGTTCCATGTGCAAGGAACAGAGGGCGGGTTCCATGTGCAAGGAACAGAGGGCAGCTTCCAATCAACAGCCAGTGAGGAACTGAGGCCCTCAGTCCAACAACGTGCAAGGAACTGACTTCTGCTAACTATCACATAAGTGAGTTTGGGAACGAATCCTTCCACAGTCAAGGCTTCCGATGGGACCCCAGCCCTGGCCAGCAACTTGATGACAGTCTTGTGAGAGACCCTGAAGTCAATGATCCAGCTAAGCTGTGCCCTTATTCCTTACCCACAGAAACTGTCATATAATAAATGGGTTTTGTTTTATGCTGTGGAGTTTGTGGTAATTTGCTGCATGGCAGTAGGAAACTAATACCCTTGCAGTGTCTTCCCTCTGCCTGAACAGATAGAGGTGAGCTCTTTCTGCTGCAAGCAGGGTGTACAACAAACAAGGGCACCCACGTGGCATCAACCCCCCTGGACCAGCCCATCTTGCTGGCCTCTCTTGCATTTCTTCCCCCACACCAACTTTCCTCTCATTCTCTGAAGTTATATATTCTCTGCTTAGACTACCTGCCCCCTTTCCTCTGCCTGTGAACTTCCTCTCATCCATTCTGGCCTAGCTGAAACACCACCTCCTGTATAAAACCCTGAGATGGGCACCTCTTCTGGGATTTCATGGCCCACTACGAATCCCTCCACTCTGCACCAACTGCAAGCTCCTGTGGCTGCCTGGACCACGGTCCCACTCACATCTCAGTGGCCCATATCCTACCTTATTCATTGTTTTATACCCAGGGCCCCTTGAGTTGTAGGGATGTGGTAAATGTGTGCAGAATGCACAAATACATGAGCCTGGCACATCTCCTCCACCAGGAGCACCAAGCCAATGAGGGAGCTATGTGACCATCCTGAACTGAAGACCAGGCCTCGCTGTCACCACAGAGGCCCACTTTAAGAGGGTTATCATGTGATATTTCTCAAAGGAGGAAGGAGGGTTGCTACTTAAACCCAGAGCTACCTTCAAAGGAGAGCAGATCTGGGTGAATGAAAGGGCCTTTTGTTGTGCTCAGAGCCAGGATGGTTTTGGATATGTGAGCTAACCTGCAGTAGAGTGAGGGAGGGAGTGAGGGGGAGAGACAGAGTGGAGAGAGAGCAGGGAGCCAAAGAGATGGGGCAAACCAGGGACCACAGAAGTGACACAGACCATGCTAAATCCCCAGTGGACAGGAGACCAAGGACCGAGAAGGTCTAATGTTCAATTTGAAGTAGTTGGCATTGCTGTTAAGGTCTCCAGATTTAGGGGAAAAAAAGATATTGGGGACCCACTTACAATAAAAAAGTATTAGTTTATCTGAAAATTAAATGTAACTGAGCATCCTGAATTTTATCTGGCAATCCAAATTGCTGTACAGATTCTCAGTAAAGTCTACAGCTAACATTGTGCCTTTTAAGACTATGGGCAACATGTAGGACACTGAGTTTGGGCTCTGGGACCACTGGTCAAGGAAAAGGAAGAGCACAAGGGATGCAGGGTAATCCATAAAATGAACTAATCCAGTGGAAGCAGGAGTGAAAAAAAAAAAAAAGTTCCAGAATGGCCCCCAAAGGCACAAGCCTTCCCACAAATCTTCCTGGGAAGAGGGGCCGGTGTTTTCACCAGGTTCCTCAGAACTGATGTGAAGAGTGTGTTATGGGGGTAGGCGGGTGGGGGTGGCCCTGCTCTCCCAGGTGTGAGATACGGCTGGGTCAGGCAGCTCAAATTCTAGAGCCTTGGTTGTGCTGCCTGAGTGGGGTACAGCTGGACCCAGCTGGCCACCCATTTGAACAGGGATTGTCAGCCCACAGAGCAATCCTTCTGTACCCCAGCACTGCCAGCTTTGAGACCTTACAGCTCCCCAGAAGCCAAATCATCTTGGGAACCAGTCTGTGGGAGCCAGAGGTCAGTATATCCAGCCACGACCTGGGCTTGGCACCCCCAGGCCCTGGGCCCTTCAAAGCTCAGGACACTGGGGAGAGACAAGCTGCAGCCGGAACTCTGCAGCCTGGAGCGTGAGGTCCTGCCCAGAGGCCCCAGCCTGGGGCTCCAGCCTCATCTCCAAGCACCCCCTGACCCTGACGCCACACCACTCCACGCCTCTCACGATGGGCAGCTCACTCTTCTCTGAACACCCCATCCATAGCCATAC
Organism: Cabassous unicinctus; assembly: GCA_029593785.1. Lineage (NCBI taxonomy): Eukaryota > Metazoa > Chordata > Mammalia > Cingulata > Chlamyphoridae > Cabassous > Cabassous unicinctus. The sequence goes on from JAQZBX010013003.1 coordinate 22,901, forward strand.
CTGCTGCTTATGCACATGGTGCTGGTTTTAAGATACGACCACGAATCACTTGATACTCCTCTCTTCAAGAGGTGGAGCTGGATTCTCCTGTCCCTGAGAGTGCGCTGGACTTTGGGGCTCCATTTTGATGACTAGAATAATGCTTCTGAGACCAAGTCTTAAAAGGCTCTGGCTTCCTTCTTGTTCTCTCTCTCTCTCTCTGTCTCTCTCTCTCTTTCTCGGATCACTCACTCTGAGGGAAACCAGCTGACATGTCAAGGAGCCCCTGGAGAGGCCCCCGGGGTGAGGAACTGAGGCCTTCGGCCAACAGTCCTCAAGGAGCGGGGCCTTCTGCCAAGGGCCAAGTGAGAGAGCTTGGAAGTGGACTACGCGGCCTCCATCATGCCTGCAGATGCCTGCAGACCCAGACCACAACCTGACAGGAGTCTCAGCAGAGACCCTGGCCACACCCACCCAGCTAGGCTGCTCCGGAATTCCTGGCCCACAGAAACTGTGAGATAATAAATGTTTTCTGTTTTAAGCTAATGCATAATTAACACATGATTTAGAGGTAATTCACTATGCAGCAAAGATAACTAATATACACACGCTTTTTCACTGATTTAAATACCACTGCCCTGCCCCACCGCCCTCTTCTCTACCTGGCAAACTTTTCCTCCTCCTTCCAAATATAACGCAAATGCCACCCCTCCTGCACCACGTTCTTCAGTGCTCAAGGCCCAGTTAGCTGCTCTTTTCCCTGGGCTTCTAAGACAGTTTGTATAAACCTCCGTCATAGCACTTAGCACATCTAAGTATAACTATTTGCTTATTGTCTCTCTCCTTCTCTCTTTCCCGTTGGAATCAGAGCCTCTCGAGGGATTGTGTCTTGTATCACTAATGCTTAGCACAATTCCTGGCACATAGGGGCACTCAGTTAATATTTGTTTAATTGATTGATTTAATCGATTACCGCAGAGAGACACTGCATAGAGTAACGCTCATCCTTCTCTTGCTCCCAGAGATGAGTTCAATGAAAAGGTAGTTATTACTCATAGACAATTGTTTACTCCTCTTTTCTTCCATTCCCTTTAGTTACTGGTGACCCCCATGTTATACTTACCTCTTCTCGAATAAGACAAGAATTTGGGGCAGGCTCTAGAGCCATTTTTAAAAATATATACATTTTATTTTTTCTAAAAGATACTTAGATTACATAAAATGTTACATAAAAAAATATAAGGGATTCCCATATGCTCCACTCCCCACACCTCCCACTTTTCCCACATTAACAACTTCTTTCATTAGTGTGGTACATTCATTGCAATTGATGAACACATTTTGGAGCATTGCCACTAAGCATGGATTATAGTTTACATTGTAGTTTACACTCTCTCTCACCCAGGATATATAATGGCCTGTATCTGTCGTTGCAATGTCATTCAGGACAATTCCAAGTCCCGAAAGTGCCCTCATATTATACTGCCTTCAGCACCTCCAGTGGCCACTGTCTCCACATCAATGACACAATTTCTTCCATTGCTCTAGAATCACTGGTATGCTACTATAGACTTATTGTAATTCTAGAGTCATTTCTGAACCACGGTAGTTGATGAGGCAACTGAGGTTCAAAAAAGTTAAATAGCTTGCCCAAGGACACAGAAATGACATTCAAACTTCACTGCAAATAGAAACATTCTATTCAATAACATGGATAAACCTTAAAAACATATTATGGAATGAAAGAAGCCAGTTATAAAAGAATGAAGTTATGGTTTCATTACACGTAAAACTAAACAACAGTACTTAGAGATGCATACACAGTTGAAAAGAAAAAAAGAGCATCACAAAGGTCAGGATGACAGTACCCCATGGAGAGGAGAATGATGTGATGAGGGTTCTCGAGGGACTTCTAAGGTGCTGGCCATGTTTTCTTTCTTAAATTGGGTGGTAGTCACATAAATAGAGAAAAGGCAAAGTATAAGTCTTCTTATCTCAGTGAGTCAAAAATTACTTTTCAAAAGGTTCATTCATTTGCATCTACTACCCGAGAATCAGTGGGAATTCAAGGGTTGAGCACGTAATTTGTCTGAGAATTAAGTGTATAAGCTGTGGGTGGGTAGATGCTTCTACTCACCACGCACAGAGTGACGTGGGCAATTATGAAACACCGCTTCTTCTGGCAGTGCCTTGGTTTATCATTCTCTTAGTATCCAGGGATTTCCAAAGCATGGTCCTTGGGTTTCTGTAAGGGTCAAGAACTTCCTGAGAGAGCAATAAGCAACTGAACAGGACCCCAAGACCAACTCTCCCCGCCCACCCAATCAACTTTAGCACAGCCACTCTGCTCCTATCTGCTTTACATTTTGAACATTCACCTGAGATTTCATTTAAAGAGTGGGTTGTGTGTGCATGTGTGTGATACCAGGGATTGAACCCAAGACCTCGTACATGCGAAGCAGGTGCTCAAGCACTGAGCTACACCCGCTCCCTAAAGAATGGGTTTTAATGCTAAAAAGAAAATGTAGACTATCCCTGGAATATCAGTTTTCCCTTAACTAATAAGGTTTTTGAAAGCAAAAAAATTATTTTTCTTTTTTAAAAAATTCTCTGTTCTGGACTTCTCCCTAAGATGACTTCCTTCAGGATCCCTCTGGATCCCAGGCACTGAGTTCCACTCCCCACCTTACTCCACTCCCTTCCCCTACCCCATGTCTGTGCTGAGGAAGGGGCTTGCGTCCTTGGGGCTGCGGTCGGTTCCAATGATCCAGGCTCACCAGGTGGTCTTCCTAACGGGCAGTGTGGCTTCTAGGAGGCAAAGTCCTCCAGTTGTCCTGGCAGGGCCCACAGCTGGACCACGGAGAAAGGAATCTGAGGACCAGTTGCAATCACTCCAGTCTTGATCCCATGAGGCTAACCTCCTGTCTCTAGGTCTGAGTCACTGTTTCTGACTTGTCTGAGGCTAGGCCTCTGGGAGTCTCCAGCTCAGGGCCTCTGGCTTCCCCTCTAACCTGCTGTCTTCCAGTACCACTGGCAGAGGAGTCCTTCAACATGTTGGCTGCCTGATCTTTGCTGGAGCAAACTGGGTACAGTGAGAACCAGTCATAGAACTCAGCTTGGAGCCAAACATCAGTGAGCAAAGGCCCCAGGGAGCCAAAACAGAAGAGGCTGTGATCAGAAGGTCTGCTGGTGGGCCACTGGTGGGGTGGAAGTTTGCTGGAGGGCCAGCACCAGCACAGCTGTTTGCCTCTCAGCGAACAAGCTTCCACAAGAGAAACTTGCCCATTATGACTCTGAGGCTAAGTTCAAAGTCATGGGCAGGATGGATTTATATGACTAACTGATCCCTCAAAAGCAACAGTGCCTCACTCTAGCACTTCATTATTAAAACAGCTGAGACCATTTCCTGAGTTATTACTATATTCCAGGCATTGCTGCTAAGCATTTTATATACACATCTGGCTCAATCCTATGGAAATGTTAAGTTTTATCATACCCCATTTTATTGACTAGGAAACTTATACATGGAGAGGTTAGGGAACCAGCGGGATTACTCAGTCAATAAAGGAAAACCCATGTTTGAATGGCCCCATCCATGCCACTGACTGTTCAACAGCGATCACTGTTTGATGCTCACAGCAAGCCCACTGTGGGCTATGCACCCCAAAACCCACAACCACTGCACCACACTTCCTCCCCACCCCCAATACCCTGTTTTTTCTAATTCCCCACTCTTAGGCATCTCATCAATCTCCCTCAACCTTCACTTTCTAGGGGCAACCTCCAGGGCTTGTTTTATGGTGGGCTTCTATAGCACACACACTGCCAACTCCAAGTCTTCAATGAGCTCACAAGGAACCTAAGTTTGGAGGCCCCAATTCAGTTCTCAGACTTCTAGGACTTTTCATATGTGCATCTGTATTCATGGCGATAGTCCAATATTTGATGATCCTCATGATAACTCTGAGTTATAAGAAGAGATAAAAGCAAGTTCGGTGACCCCAATACCTTAGGCAGTTCTTAACCTTCCTGTGCATGTTTCCTCTTCAGCAAAAATGTTGATGATACTTGTACATACCATACAGGGTTGTTATGAGGATTATATAAACTCATGTAACGCACTTAAAACAGTGCCAAGCTCAATAAGTGTTAGTTATTGTTATTATCGATTGTTATTGTTTTAGTACTGTAAAGCAGAAGAATATGCAATGTATTTCAGAAAGAATTCTATCAAGAAGGAAAAATGATATTCAAAGGGCTAATCTTTGGGTATGTGAAAAACATGCTGGCCCTACACCCACATCTCCTGCGCCTGCAGGATAACTCAGCAGTACAGCACCATAAGGTCCCTGGAGATAAGAGATAAAGGGTCAGGGAGTCATCCACTCAGCTGGGCCTTTCTTAAATTGCCAAAATAAATCCTAATTAGCAATATCCCTGCTTCCAGGGCCTTAAAAAGATTGAATAACAAAGATTTTTAAATAAGGAACCAGCACTGATATTATGATCTTTTCTACTAATAGCTACATTCCTCCCCGCCACCCCCCCCCCGCCCTTGCTCCACCTTTCAGTTGCTGATTCCCTGATGCCTGTCATTGCAGGTCCCAGTCTTGGGAGGGGGTGCACAGATGACATAGACCTCCTGGGTGGCTCCATCAAAGCTGACCTCATGATCACAACTGCTGTGGAGCTACCTATGCTGAACATTTTAGGAATGAAGGTTTTGTTTTTATTACTGGATTGGTTTGATTCAAAAGAAATCTTTGGAATTTCACTTCCAGCCAAGATGAAGTAAAACGGACTGCTTGCACCCTCTTGCCTGAAACAACTAAAAACCAGATGATATATATGAAAGACATTGGACATCAGGCAATGAAAGACTGTGATTCCTGAGAGATGGGAAATGAAGTGAGCCCTATGATTTCCTCAGTTTACTGTCTGGAGAGGGTTTGAGGCTGTGGGACATGGAGGGGGAAATCACTGAGTTGAAGAGAAAGGGCTGGGAGTCTGGGGAGGCCAAGGAGGCTAGAAAGAGCAGAGCAGAGAACCAGAGAGGAGTGGGCTACACAGAGAGGGAGTTCTAGAGGTCTGCAGAGGGACCCCCTTGAGTACTCGGCTGAGTACTGATCAACATATACAAGTGAGGAAGCTACAGGACACTGGGGAAAGAACCACCCTAAAGGATTAGGGGAAACAATCCCCAGTGCTCCACAGGGCCAGGAATTGTTCTTATTCTCACCAGCCAAAGTATAAAGCCTCATAATTCATGGGGCATTGGGTAGAGTTCTCGAAAGGGTCTTGCCTCAGTAACGGGGCAAGATAAAACACTGCTCTGCTTCCACCTAACAAAGCTTAAAAGACTGAAAAGATCAAACTGTTTCCATGTAACTAAACTATAGCTCAGAACAAAGCTCATGAATATTTACAGGAATACAAAAATATCCAGCACTCAACAAGGCAAAAATTCACAATGGCATCCAATAAAAAATTATCAGGCATACAAAAGCCAGGAAGACACAAGCCACAATGAGAAGGGAAAAAATCATCAATTGAAAATAAAAGCATCAGAGCCAATAGAAAATAGACCCAGAACTGACACAGATGACTGTGTCTTCTGTATTTTACATCTAAAAAGCCCCAGGAAAGATTAAACATGGTCAGTGGAGAAAGGAAGATGGAAATAAGACCCAAGTTTAATGTCTAGAGACAAAGGAATGAAGAACACTGGAAATAAAAACTACGTGGGTGAACAAAGTTTTTTTTCATATTTTTTAAATCTCTTCAAAAGAAATCTTTGGGAAGCCTACCAAAAGAAAGGTTAAGAGAACAACTGGGGCAGTTAAGTAGGGCAGATTAAACATAAGCATTTAATCCTGCTTTCACCTTAATCCCAAACAAAAATTTCCCATAAGTGAAGGAATGGCTTTCAGATTAAAATTTTTCCTGGAGTGCCCACACAGTGCATATAAACACACACACACACACACACACACACATACACACACACACACACACATGAAGGCACTTTACAATGGAATCTGAGAACACCAAAAGTAAGACAAAGTTCCTAAAAGGGCCTGGGACAGGGTGCCAGGCTCCAAACAAAGGATCAGGGGAAAGAATGGCATCAGATTTCTCAACAGCAATACCAGAAGCTAAAAAATGATGAAGAAATGCCTCAACATTCTAGAGGAAAAAGGCTTCCAACCTAGAATTTGATGTGCAGCTAAATTCAGTCAAATATGAGGCTAGAATCAAGATACGTCAGATGTGCATGCATGCTCTCATTCTACCCTGATTTGTGGGATGGGATGGTAGATGTGTAACTGGGTGTGACTTTTGGGGGATGGCAGACAAGGGAGGCAATGGCACGCAGCCGCTGCTGGGGAGATATGACTCATTTAGGGGGACATTAACAGTAATCAACCAAAGTATTGCCCCTGCTATGGGAAATTTTGAATCACAGGGGGCATTTTTGGTTGTCATAATGACTGGGGCATGTGAGAGTCACCTAGTTCCCCAAGGGCCAGAGATGCTAAATGTCCTGCATGAGACAGCCCCTCAACAAAGAATTGTCTTCCCCATAGTCCCAAAAGCACACTCTTGAGGAATGCTGAGTTAGACACTGTCTGTGGCTTTCACCATGAGACTGATTATACTTGAGGTGGGGCTGAGGAGGTGTGGAGGGCTGGGGGAGGTGGAGAAGATAGCTAAATTGGGGAGAATGGAGAAGGGTGAAAATATTCCAGGACATCAAATACAGTGACTAATGGAGTGAAATAAGCCAGACACAAAAGGATAAATGTCATATGGTTTCACTAATGTGAACGAGACACGATGAGTAATCTCATGGAGGTAAACTCTAGAGTATAGGTTACTAGGAGATAGAATGTGGGTTGAGAACAGGAGCTGATGGTTAATGTATGTAGAATTTTTAATAAGGCTTATTGTAAAAGTGTGGAAATGAATAGAGTTGATAGTAACACATTATAATGAGTATAATACTGCTGATTTATAAATGTGATTATGGCTAAAAGGGGTATCCAGGGACATAAATGTCATTTGAAAGGAAGCTAGAGAATAATCTGGGGGCTGACAGTGATTTCAGTGGTAGATGAAGATTGTGATTAATAGTATAAATATAAGAATCTTCTTTTACAAAGTGTTAAGAATATGGTGATACATGAGAAAATTACAACTAATGTAACTTATGGACGATAGTTAATAGTAATATTGTAATATTTTTCAGCAATGGCAAAGAAGGTGTATCAATTCTAAGGGACAATAGAGGCATATAAGAGGTATGGGATTTTTCCTTTTGAAGTCGTGAAAACATTCTAAAGTTGACTAAGATGATGGCAGCACAACTCTGTGACGAAAATGAGAGCCACTGAGTGTACACTCTGAATGGATTGTACAAGGCATGGGACTGTATAATACAGTGAACCCTGTGGTGGAAGATGGACTGTAGTTAACAGAACAAATACGAGACCATTCTCTCATGGACTATAACAAATACAAGGTGTTAATAACTGGGCATGTTGGGGAAAAAATACATCAAATGTAGGATATGGGTTATAGTTAGTAGTAATATTTGACAATGCTTTTCCATAGTTTGTAACAAATGTTTCACAACATGTTGGTCATGGGGTGATGTATGGGAGTTGTGTATGATGTTATGCATGTTCGTTTTTGTAAGTTCACAACCTTTGCTCTATACTTATGATTTATGAATGCTCATGTATGAATGATATACTTCAATAAAATTTTTTAAATGAAAAAAAAAATTGCAATGGCTGATTAAAATAAGTAGGTGTGCCACATGCCCAGGAATCTAGAGAACAAATTCTACCATAAAAAAATTTTTTTTATGAAATTTGTGAAATGTTCTATAATCATTCAGTGCCCAAGCTTAGGTATTTACCCTCTCAGAATGTGTTGTGTGGACTTTTGCACAGCCTCTTTTCTGGTCTCCCTGCTTCCAGATTTACCTCTGTTCCTCCATCCACCACACAGTTACCACAGTGATCTTTCTAAAACTCAAATCTGATTGTGTCATTCTCCTGCTCAAGAGCTTTCAATGGCTCCCCATTACCTCCCCATTGCCTAGAGTGCCTTGAGCCAAATAGGACTCATACCACAGGGCTCAGCTCTGCAACAGCTCCTTTGTAGGACTTTTCCCAATTACTCTCTTCCCAAAGAGTCCATAATGTTGTACTCCTCCCTTACAGTCTGTGACGGTTAGGTGAGACAATTTTATAAAATCTCATAATATTTACAGTTATCTCCTGCTGTTTCTGTTTCCCTAGAGAACCCTGACTAAGACACAGTCTTTCTCCACAGTCTGACACTGTGTGTTTTTCTATCACACTTCCCAGGGGTCCAAGAGCTCTTTACAGGCAGGGACTGTTTCTCAATCATCTCCAAATCTCCTGTGACTAACACAGAGCCTGGTGTGAACTAAGCACTCCTCATGGCCTTACTGAACAGAGTTGACGCACTTCTTCCTCACAAGAAGGCTGAGTCTGGAGAGAGGCCCATAGTGTACTCCTGTTTCCAACTTGAGTAAGGGTTCCACATCACATCAGTCCTCCCCTGGGCAACCAAGCCCTTCACATGTCCTGAGTCACAAAGGTCATTATGCATTAGGCCCAGCTGGGAGCCATGGGCTGAGACCTCTACAGATGGCAGCCCAACTTCTGCACGTTGCAGATGCAGAAAATGAGGCCCAATGGGGGTCAGTCCTTGCCTGAGACTATCTGGCTGCAACCCAGAGCAGGACATGATTTCCTGCCGTCCAGGCCAATGGCCCCATCTGCTCTCACCCTATGTAAAATGGGACCAATGGGAACCTGGAGTCCGTTTCTCCAGGTAAAGTAAGTGCTTCACAGTCTTATCTTCCCTCTTCAATAGCCTGGAAACTGTAGTAGAGGGTGTGGGGATGAGGGAATAGGACATAGACTCATGGTGATTTGAGGCCCATAGTGGAGGAACCTGAAGTTTGTTCTGTAGGCAATGGGGAGCTATTGACGTTTTTTGAGAATGGAGTGACTTGACTTGATTGGAGCAGGGCTACAGAATGAAGAGGGAGGGGTGGGAAATGCAAGCCACTGGGAACCTGTGAGGGAATGATTCTCCTGCCTCTGTAAGAGGTCTGATCTCGATTCGTGAATGGAGACACCGTGTGTCTCACCTGAACAATGGGGATTTGTTCCTGGATTCTGGCATCTGTATCCAGGAAGGGTCAAGAGGTCCAGGAGGTGGTCTTGGGTGATAGTAACTGTGGGTCTATGGAAGCTGAAGGGGAGCCAGCCCCCAAACCCAGGGAAGGACAAGAGCCAATACTCTGTAAATTGTCTTATGTTTATATTTCTTGTTCTTACTGTACATCTTTTCCTTTGTTTCTCTTTTAAAATGTAGTAATATGTATTTTTTTTTTTAATTCAGCTTGTCTCAGGTGGCTCTAGGATCTAAGGAAGAGGTTGATGGTGGCCATGCTGGGAGCAGGCTGCAAAGAAAGGGCACCTTCCTGGGGGGCCAGTGAGAGTGACAGGGCCACCAACAGGCCCAGAGGGGCAGCGACCAGCTGCTTGGTCATTTACCCTTCCCAGTGGAAAGCTCGCCTCCCAGAGTTAAATCTTTAAACCTGGGGATTTAATCCCAGAAGGGAAAATCTCTTACCACTACCCTCTGAATGGCCATGGGTTCTTGGACTGAGTTTTGGAGTATGTTGTGATCTACAAGTCACCACCCCCCTTGATTTTATGATTTTATTATCATTTACTAAAAAGTTCCCCCCACACACACAGGCACAATGAATTTTTCAAAATCTAAAGTAAAAAAAAATGCATTGTATGAACAATAGCCACCTAAAATCTACTGGGTTAAGAAAATGACATGCAAACTCATCTCTCAATGAGCCTGTAGAGACACCAATGTAAAAACTCAAACTAATTCAACCTTATTGGTCTGTAATTGCTGGTCACCTTGTCTCCTTGTTGAAAACTGACAAGTGATCCCATCTATCAGGGTTTTCAGTCCCCTGGGATGTCACCACCTGAGATGGGGGACCTGATCTTTAGCTCCTTGGGGCTCTCTGGCAGGCCCTTCTCTGGTCGCGTCTCTCTTTCTTAACGTTTATGGTTATGGCTCCCGAATTCCAGGGCAAATGAAAATCATCTGCAGAACTTGTTAAAGAGATGGCTCCCTAGCCCTCCCCCAGACCTTGCACTGGGATCCTGGGAATCTGAATTTTTAACTAGCACCCTGGGGAATTTTAATCAGGCAGACTGCAGACCAAAATAAAACCACTACTGAAGAATCACCTTCTTTAAGCACACACAAAACACACTTACACATGCACACACTCAGATATACGCTATCACTTATCAGCCATCTACTTACTACTAAGACCTTGCAAACTTTATCTCCTTTAATCCTTACACTAATCATTGCAGGTAAGTGTCCCCATTTTTAAAGCCGAGGAAACAAAGAAGTCACTTGCCAAAGGTCACAGTTAGGAAATGGCAGTGCAAAGTCCGCCCAGTGCCACAGCCCCCGCTCTCACTGCCCATTGCCTCTTGGAAAGGAAGCCAAGGAGGAACTGGGTACTTGGGCTTGCCACATGGCGTCATTTGCGTCACTCTGCCTCCCCAGGCAGAAGTGGGGCTATCTCTTCCGTGTTCTTTATTGAAGCCTAGTAGTATTTTCCAATTACCTTCCTTCACGGTCTGACCTTCTTTTTTTTGAGGGGTGGGGGGGTGGGGGGGTACTGGGGCCGGGGATTGAAACCGGGACCTCATATGTGGGAAGCCAGCGCTCAACCACTGAGCCACATCGGCTCCCCTGAGTTGTTTTTTTCATTTATTTTGCTTGTTTATTTGTTTTTGCTTTTACTTTAGGAGGCACCAGGGACCGAAACCGGGACTTCCCATGTGGGAAGCACATCAATAGCTTGAGCCACATCCCTTCCCCTGGTCTAACCTTCTTGATTATTCTGAGGGGTTGATCTGTGCTCATTCTGCTGCCCGTTCCCCACCCCACCCCCATCTTGTCCTTAAAAGCCCGAACGACTCAGAGCCTCTATCCCTCCTGAACACTTGGCCCTCGTTTGTCTGAGCCTCTGAACCTCCCACCCCCTGCATGCCCGCTGCAGAAGCAGAGGCTGAGCTCCTGGGGCAGGGAGTCCTGGGCTGCATGGAGCCCGGGTGCGTGGTCAGCTACTGTAATTGCAAACAGCCACAGGGACCCCAGAGAGAAGCAGTAAAGTCTTCACTGAGAGTGAGGCCCCAGGATGCAGAACCACGAGGGAAGCACAATGGGTAAATGGGCAAATTCACCGCCAAGTAGGTCAAATTCAAGGTGCTTCAGCCATGTCCTGGGGTATCCTGGGCAGGAGGACTGCGTTTTGACTCAACCCTGAGGGGTGTGACTTGAAAGTCCCCAGCAGATGGCTATCAGTTCTTTGAAAGAAGCTGTGAAGAGCAGAAAGAGTCTGCCTAGGAGGGGTTGTACTATCTGCAGGCTACACAGAACCCAGGGAGGGAGTCCACGCTTGCTGGGAATATGCTGTGAGCACGATGGGGGAGATGGGCTTCCCCAGCTGGGTGAGGGGGATGGTGGAAGCAGGGCCAAGAGGACCTCAGGCCCAGCCTCAGAGCCATGGTGACAGCAACCCATGCTTGCAGGTGCAGCTGGCAGGCACCACCAGACCTTGAGGAGGTGGAGTAGAGGGAGCCCGTAAGAGGCCGGTAATGCTCGGGTAACAGGACCGGCAGCCTGCAGTTCCACCTTGTTGGGGGACACTGTACTCCAGCGGGCACGTGGGGCAGGACAGAAAAGAGGGGCGTGTTTGGCCGTGAAGCAACTTATCATCTAGAACAGGGGCTGGCAAACTACAGACACTGGGCCAACTCCGTCCTGCTGCCTATGCTATGCTCAGGCCCCAGGCTAATGGATCTTACATTTCAAATGGTTGAAAGAACCAAGTGATATGTGAAAGTGATCTGAAATTCAAATTTCAGTGTCCATAAATAAAGTTATTGGAACAGGGCCATGCCCACTGATTTATCTATTATCTATGGCTGCTCTCGCTCTACAACCACAGAGACCAGCGGCCCTCAAAGCCTGAAATATTTACTAGATGGCCCTTTACAGGAAAAGTTTGTGGACCCCTGAGGTAGAAAAATCCTCATAATGTCCTTAATAAATTATTGATCTAATTGATTTCCACGAGGGTTGGGTCAGAAACGTGCCCATGGTCCCACTTGGCTGTGCTGTGTCTCTCTAGCTGCCTTTTCCCACAGGCCCTGGACTATTGACCCTGCTTTTAGGGTGAGGGAGGGACTGGTCTCACACAGAAAACACAATCGCGTTAAGGGCTGTGTGTGTGTGCGTCTGTGGGTGAGAAACCCCAGTCTGGTCCTGGAAAGGGAGGAGCAGGCCCTGGTGGGGGACCATGGGGCTGGCTCTGGGGTCAGGCTGGGGAGGAATATTTGGACTAGCAGCTTTAGAGCGGAAACGCCCCCTCCCATGCAAAGTCCCCTTTGTTGATCATCTCCATTATTAGAAATGTGCACAACCCAGCAAAACCAGCCAGTCACACATTTACAAAAGAGTCTGCCACACTGGAGCAGAAGGGTTCTGGGCTTTTGCAACTTGTAGATTCCTAAATTCCTGGTACAGGGAAGTTGTTCGGTGAAAGAACAAAATGCCTTCGTTGTATGTTCCTTCGCTGCAGTCATCCAGAACAGTATCTTTCATTCTCTGCTTCCCCCCAGCACAGGGGTAGAGGGAAGTGGGTCTGAAGTTCTGGGGAACTGCATGAGTTGGCAACACCTCAGGAGTGAGGCTAATTGATTGTCTAGTGGGAATTATGATGACATTGCAACCCTCTGGTCAGTGGGCGACGGGGCTGCCTGCCAGGACAGAGCACTGGCCTGTGCCCCAGGCTCCCAGCCCAGCAGCCGCGCATGGTCCACGTCATCTTGGCTCCAGAGGCGAAACTGATCAGGCTGGCTGATCGACCTCCACCGGCTGTGTGGGCTGTGGCAATTGCTTAACATCTCTGAGCCTTGGTTATTCATCTACCAGGTGGGGGATGGAATGGGGAGGGGAGAACGCCATCACTTACCTTGCAAGGCTACCATGAGCATTAGCCATAGTATAGGGGAAGCCCTTAACAGGCCCTGGTAGGTCTCAGTAAATTGTAGCTAGTGTTATCATTTATTTCCTGGGGTTCAGTAGAAGTGAAGGATCTGTGGCATCTGTATTTTTAGTGCTTTATATATCACTTAAGAGGTTCTTTTCACTTTCCAAACAGATTTTAAACTGGAGGGCAGAGGATATCAAGTAACAGATATCATCTATGAGCACCTGGTACTGGGCTTGTGGCTTTATATAAAATATTTCACTTATTCTCAGCAACCCCACAAAGCCTCGTCTTGTGCATTGCTCCGAGGAGGAAATCTGAGCTTGGAGTGATATAAAAGATCACACAGGGGAAGCAGATGTGGCTCTAGTGGTTGAGCTCCCACCTACCACAAAGGAGGTCCTGGGTTCGGTTCCCAGTGCCTCTTAAAGGACACGAGCAAGACAGAGAGCTGACACGATGGGCTGGCACAGTGAGCTGATGCAGCAAAGAGACACAAGGAGGAAAACACAATGAGAAACACAACAAGGCAGGGAGTGGAGGTGGCTCAAGCAATTAGGTGCCTCCTTCGCACACAGGAGGTCCCTGGTTCCATTCCAGTGCCTCCTAAAAAGAAGACAAGCACACAACGAACAGACACAATGAACACAGATAACGAGGGGGGGCGGGGTGGGAAGAAATAAATCTTAAAAAAAAAAAAAAGTCACACGGTAGACGGAGCATGTTGGATTTGAACCTCTGGTTCCAAAGCCTCTGCTCTTCCCACTGCCTCACCACTCGGCCGCCCCTCTCTGCTGTGAGCCCTCACTTCAGATCACTTGCACAGCATGGGGTACAAAACTGGGGCTCAGACAAGAGACAGTAAGCTGAACCCAGGGGCCTCAGAGCCAAGAATTATGCGCCCAGCCTCTGATTTAACAGTCCCTGAAAGAGGGGCTGTGCTGGATTCTGCAGCAGCCGAGATTCAAAAGGCTAAGTCGAAGCATCATTTTCCTTTTAGTAATATCTAAAGGAGGATGGAAAATAGGCCGGCTGCAAAGCTGGCTTTGCCGCCAGAGCTTGAGAGAGAGAGGGCTCTTCCCCTGCCCACGTTCAGATCATGTGAAGGCCAAGGAAACTGATCTCTCACCTGGGAGGGCAGGGGAGGAAAGACACTAGGACAATCAGGTACCTGGAGTCAATCCAAGAGAAGGGAAAACCCAGCGAGGGGTGTTTTGAACGGGGCCTGAAATAGCCTAGAAGGAGGGGCGGGCAGAGGAGCAAGAGATGCCTGCAGGCGGTTCTGAGGGGCCTCTGGCTTTCCTAAGCCATAGTAAAGGTTCTTTTCATACAGGTCTCTACCTAGCTGTAGTGTTTATTTAAGGATAATATGGTCCAACTTCCACTATTTTTAACGCATGAAAATCGGCAGGTGTTTGACTCCAGGAACCGCGTCAGGTTTCGCTATTAGTTTTTGGCATCCCCTTCCTTCTCAGTTTCAGTGCTCCATAGCAGCCAGTGAGCAAGTCTGACTTCTGCAAAAGCCTTCCCGCACTGCCCCAGCCCCCTCTCCAGCCTGACTGCTGGTAGTTTAAATACCCTGATAGTACAGCATATGGCTTTTAAGAAAGAAAGAAAAAAGGATGCTGTTTCAATTTCAATTATTTACAGCTTGATGCTAACCGCAATCCAATATTGGCACACGATTTTAACGTAATCAGTTGGCTTAATTTGTTTTTAACTAATCAATCAGCTGCTTTGGCCTCCATTTAACACCACAGCCTTGGGAGGTGTGTTCATCCCTCTTTAAATCTTCCAGTTGGATTCCTCCTGTGTCTCCTCCACGTAAAATACAGGATGAAGGAAAAAGAGCATATGGTAGAGTGGTGAAAAGCTCGAGCCCTGGAATGAGACACCCCATTGCCAGGTCCTGGTTCTGACATTTACTAGCTGTGCGCCGTTTTGGTTTCCTTGTCTGCAAACTTGATAGCTCTATCTCAGAGTTGCCGGGAGTGTAAATGCTAACGCTTAGCGCAGGACCTGGCACTGGGCGAGTATTCTCCAAACATGGATCCTGAGCTCGCAGCAGGTCCCCCCACACCTGATCCACAAAGGGAGGGCTGTCTGAGAAAAGCTGCTGGCCTGTCCAAGGAATTCCTTTCCTAAGTGGAAGGGGATCTATTACCAGGCAACTCAACACCTCTTAGGCCCTGGGAGGAGGGCTGGCACAACAATGAGCATTTGCAGGATTTATGGTTTACAGGGCAACTTCAGGCTTGGACGATGGAAAGCACAGGGCCTCAGAGACAGGAAGCTTTGTGCACAGCTCCGCCCCCTGCATGCTGATAACCTGGGGCAATAGAGAAGCATTTGGAGCCTCTTGAACGCCCCCACCTACCTCAGGTTTGGGAGGGCCACAAGTTAGTAGATATTCAACATGGACTTGGCAAACCCTAAAGCCTTGGCCAAATATGAGGAAACATCACTCCATTTTCTCATGGATTTAGAGTTCACATATGCCTTGAGCAAAGGCTGGTGCACTACCCATCCTGAAGGAATGAGATTAGGAAAACAGTCTGGCCCAGGTAACTGTGCCTGCCTGTCTCTCCTACACACACACAAAATAAGGAAACAAGTGACTCTTGCTTCTCGTGCCTTCCTCTTGGGCCCCTTGTAAGAACCTTCCCACAGTAAAAGGCAGCTTGGCTCCTGGCCCACTGAGATGTTAGAAAGCCCTGGAGTTGAGAGACCTGTGAGCCAGTCATAGCACAGGTAGGCAGATCCCTCTGAGCTAGGTAAGGATTGGTATAAGACCAAGCCCCATGATGGGGCCCAGCTTATCTCCACACACCGGGATTTTGGCAGCACTCACAGAAATTTGCTTGAGAGGGGATGCCGGTCAGAGGCCGAGGGACATGCGGGTCATCTGTTGCCAAGGCAACACGTTGTTCTAGGTAGCATCCACCCCCAGGGTGGCACAGGAGAAAGCACGGAGCCAAGGGGAAAGAAACCAGCCCTGCTGCTGTCATCTGGGGCCGGGGAAGTCTCTCCACCTCTCCCTACCTCTCCAATTCCCTCTCAGTTTTTTAAAAAGCGGGGTGGGGGGGGAGGCAGACACTCCACATGGTGCCTTCGCTCTGGGCTCCACCTGCGACTTGCCTTTCGACTGCACCTGCCATAGGTATGCAGGATGAAGTGGCACACCAAGGTAAGGAGGTAGAATGGAGCTGTCACGCTGAAGCTTCGACCTCTATTTCTCCCAGGGGATATCTTGTAAACCCCCATCATGCCCCGTGACCATCCTCAGCATCTTCCAGCAGATATCAATCCCAAATGACAACCAAGTATGTTCCTATCCCACCCCAGGTTCTTGGATGGTGAAGTAGAAAGAAGTGCACCTTCCCCACTAGTTGAAAAGTGTCCTTCTGGAATCCCAAAGATACCAGGTGGCAATAGGAGCTTCCCTTCAATGAGGAATGAATACTAGGAGGTGACACAATTGAAGTTCTATGAGAACACGAGAAGACAAAGCTATTGAGGGCCAGGGCATGAGGAAGAGTACAACAGTGTGAAGATTGCAGCCCTGATGTCAACCTTGGTTAGAGGTCGAGAGCTCGTGATCAATAGCATTAGTATCTAGGACATGCCCACTCATTCCAGAGAACTGGGCCCCCCCCCTCCACCTCCCACACAAGTTGTCCTCCATGTAAATATTGGTCTGGACAATGCCTGGAACTAAAATGTTTTTGGGGCCAGAGTGAGGCATTACAACACATCCAGGTAAATATCCAGGATTCAGCCTCGTTGCTAGCAGACCACGTCCAAATCCTCCAGGGATGAAAACACCAAGTTCAACATTTGAAGCACCAAACCCTTGCCAGTTATGTGGGTGGCAGGCAGAGGCAAAGCAAACATACAGGCACTTACAACCTAGCAGAAAAAAGGCAGTGAAGGGCTGGTGCAAACCTGCAAGTTCACTGGAAGATACAGTGGAAGGGGGAGGTGACAAGGGCAGGGATCTGGGCAGTCAGAGAAGATGGGAGAAGGGGTGACATTTTAGCTGTGGTAAAGACACTCACTTGGACACATGGAAAGAACTAGTAGGCCAGCTTGGCAGAAGTAAAAGGCTAGAAAGGTAGACAGGGGCCAGCTGTGAAGGACTCAAACTTCACTCTACTGAGTCTGACATATGACCCTGGACAATGGAGTCTTAAGCAGGTTTTAATATATGAGAGAAACACAGGCATATCTGTTTTATAAAGAGCCCCTGGATGAATCAAGAAAGATGGAGATGTGGCTCAAGCAGTTGATTGCCTACTTCCCACATGGGAGGTCCTGGGTTTGGTTCCCAGTGCCTTCTAAAAACAAAACAAAAAAAACAAAAAAGCAAACAGACGAAAAAAACCATCTCAGAGTTGCTGTGTGGCTCGGTGGTTGCGCGCCGGATTCCCATGTATGAGGTCCTGGGTTCAATCCCTGGCCCTGGTACCTCAAAAAAAAAAAAAAAAAAAAA
>JAQZBX010013004.1:0-40435 GCA_029593785.1 Cabassous unicinctus
TCTCTTATTGTTATTGACTTCTAACTTTATACTGTTTTTTATCAGAAAACATACTTAATCTGATTCTGATCATTTAAAATGTTTTAAAGTATGTTTTTTAGTTCAGTATATGATCTATTTTGGTAAATCCACGCATTTGAGAAAAATATGCATTCGGTGGTTTTTGGTTATAGTGTTCTCCAAGTGTCAGTTACGTCAGGTTAGTTAATAGTATCGTTCAAATTGGCTATATCATTCCTGATTTTTAAATTATTCTTTCAAGTTTTGAGATAGATGTGTTAAATCTCTGACTATGATTGTGGATTTCTTACATTTCTCTGTAGTTCTGTAAAATTTTGCTTTATGCATTTGGAAATTTTATTGTTAGATCAATTAACTTTTTTATAGTTATAAAATGTCTTTCATTATATCTGGTAGAACTACTCCTTTCAAAGGCTATTTTTTTCTGATATTAATGTAGCCATACAAATTTATTTATGCCTCATGGCTACATGATAGATCTTTTTCCACTAACTTGTACTTTTGGGAAAGTCCAGCGTGCTTGAGGTTTCTCTCCAGGTCTTCATCTTTCACCCTCAAATTTAGACCCTGTGTGCTTGAGTATGAGTCAGTGGCTCTCATTCTCATTGCAGGGACTAGAGTATGCATGTGAAGGTTTCTCTTCATTTCCTGCTTCAACATCAGATCTAGGCAATCTCTGTGTCCCTGGCCTGCTTTCGAGGATGTCTGTCTCAGGACTCTTGCCTCTTTCTCATAGATAGCAGCTGCTCTGGTATACATTGTAGGATAGAAATATGACAATACTTTTCTTGAATTTTCTGTCTACCTCAGACTTAGGCAATGGAGCACATTTGTATCTTAGGGGAGGTCTCTACTTTTACTGGCCTACATCCAATCTTTCTCATAAGTACTCAGGAAGAGGACAAAAAAATGAGTTGGCACAGGGTGCAGATTGCCCTCTGTCTTGGGGCTCCCTGGGAGTTTAAACTGCCAAGCAAGCTTCACTTGGCCGTTAAAAATGTGTTAAGATTTAAGCTGCTTTCTTGTTTCCTGCTTCTACGGTGCATCCCTTATTCTTTGCCAGTTCTGCCAAAGCTGAAATGCTGTATGTATTTCCTAGGGAGGGGTTGTCACTCTTCTGATTTCAGTTCATTTGGTTACTTTGTGAGAACAATACTGTGGTGGGCTTAAAATAGCCATGATTTTGTAAGTCATTTAGCTTGTTCTTATTGTTAGAGGTGGAATGATTTTTTCTTGGGAATTTCCACATCTTAAATAGAAGTAGAGTTTCCTCAATCACTTTCTTAACTTTTTTACTCTTACTAACCTATCATCTTGCCAAGCTTAACTACAAAGACATCTGTTTCGGGACTGTTTTAATCATTATACCTCCCCAAAATCACAAGGAAGACCATTAATTTATTCATCTGCTTATTAATTCAACAGATATTGAGTGCTAAGGCTTTATGGATACAGTGCTATTCAAGACAAGTAAATAGGCAATTCCAATCAATAGTAAGCCTATAATTGAGTCATTACCTCACACTACTATAATTACTTAGAAATGGATAGGAATAACACTTAACCCAAAACATGGTGAATACAATGTTAATTTCCAGAGGAAATATCTGAATAAGAATTATTCAGATGAAGAGAAAATGGATAAAGTGTCCCAAGAATATCAAAAAGTATTGCTTAAGTGTGAAAAATGAGAAATAATATGGCTTTTTCCCCCAGAAATTGAAAGAACTTAAACATGGCTATAATAAATATAATAAAGCGTATTTGTGAGAGGATAGGATCAAAAGTTAGCAAGGGATGGGGCTAATCTTTAACCATGGGCCAAATTATGAAAAACTTAATTTTTTTAAATTCAAACTGTATTTCAAACTTTTAAAACCAGGCTAAAAAACTTGGGCTTTAGCAACAAAGAAGGTACCTTTGAACTTGGCAACCGCAGTATCTGGCCTGTTTCTTTCTGCCAGAAGTTTTTCTTCTCTGTTCCTTATCCTGCTTCTGATATAATTCCCTATCGAGTTTTAGTTCAGAATGAGCCATGCTTTAATACAAAATACAGTTCAGAGCACTCCCAGCTGAGGAAAAAGTATGTGGGAAAGCATGGAGTAGTTAACGTTTTCAAACACCTCAGTGTAACTATTGGATTGAGTGTCTGGTGGGAATGTTATAAGACGAAACTGGTACAATAGGCTAGAGGCAGACTACAGAGGGACTTTAAACCATGGTAAGAAGTTGAGTATGTTTCCTGTGGAGAAAAGAATCAGAGGAAGTTCTTACAGATTAAAGTAAAAAGAGTCAATCATAATGGAAGAATGAGGATTCTAGACCAAAACCCTATTTGTGGATGAGAACACAAAGTAAATGACATTCTCAAGATTACATAGGTGGGTAATCTAGTATTCTTATTTTTTTTCTTTCACCAAATTTTCTGCAGTTATTCAAAATTATTCTTTCTGTACAATGATTGTAATATGTAGTCAATAAGTGTTTAAGAAAATTTTAGAATTTCATTACTTAATCAAAACATTCTGTTTATTGTAGTTATATGTTCAAATTAGAAACTAAATCTCATAGGATTCACATCTCTAGAAATCCCTCTGATTATTAAATCATCCCAACAATTGTCTATATTAGATTTTTCATTTTAAAAATGCACCCCTTAGTTTATTTCAATAACTTCTCTAAGACATTTGGGACTTGTCAATACTGATATGTTTAATATTCCTTAGTATTATTTACTAATATCTGGAAGGCATAGGGCTAAGATGCAAAATTCTTATCAGATGAGTAGAAGTTTAATAAAAACAAGCCTCTTTGCATAGCAAGGAATACTGAAATTCTTTTAGAGAACAGTCAGCTTTAAGCATCAAAAATCATGAAGTATATTGAACAGAACCTTGGAAGGGCAAGACAGGAAAGCAGACATTCTAAAAATCCTACCAATCACATGTTTTAAAAAATTATGTGTTATATTAATAGTATGTTGATAAATCCTAGGTCTCATTTAAGCTACTTTAAGTATCTTATTTTTTGTTGGAAAGATAATTTCCATACAGGAAAATTATATACATGAGAATATATTTTTGTTGAAGAGGAACTCTCAAATGTGTGATATTGTTAGTATAGAAATAATAGAAAAGAGTTCTTCACATTAGTGAGAATCTTTAGGAAAGACAGAGGATGTGAAGCTGGGTCATGAATAATAATTTTATTTATATAGCAATAAGGAAGAGTGACAGCCATTCCAAATGCAGAGAGTGAAGAGATTAAAGGCACAGGGCAGAAAACTTATTGCCCTTGTGAATGATGACAAGGATTCTAGCCTAATTGGGGTGGAGTATTTGGAAGAGGGACTAAAGATATAAATATGGCGATACATTGTGGGGCAATAGAAAATATTAAAGGTTAAATGGCAAAACTTGAATACCTTTTCAAATTTTTGGAATGGTCTTTACATTGGAAAAATGTCCAGAGGACATGGTTAATCAGTAAAGATATCACACACATGCACACTCACAAGCACACATGTATACACATGCACACAATTAAAAACAAGAATGAAAACAAAAACTCCATGATATGGGGTATGGAAGTGTAAGGATTTTGTTAGCTTAAAAATGGAAATAAACCCACCCAGTAATAATGAAATAATCATTTAAGTATAGTTGAAGCTTACCTACCTAGTTTATAAAAATATTAATAATTATTTTTGCTTTATTTGTAAGCTATGCAACTATTGTAGTAATTAAGATATGTCATGATATTGGTTTGAATTATAATTTTGTAAATGGGGATTCAGAATCTGGGATGGTTATGAAAATCATTTTTAATTTTGTCATTGATTTCCATTATGACACTCATCAGGTTTCTTTTCTATGTTTGATCTTAATTTATTAATTGATATAATGTGTATAATAATAGCAGCACTATTCAATTTTTAGTATACAAAGTTCCAATGCTTTTATGTGGTAAAATCTGCTAGACATTTGTAAAACTGAAGTATAATTATAAAAGACCAATCTTCAAAAGTAAAAAGTATAAGTATTTATTAGTGATGTACTTATTGCTCTAAATATTGCAAAAAATTATGTTTATATTTAACCAATATTAAAAATAGCATTTCTAACTGTATTACAAATGTTTAGCTTTTATCTTAAGTTAAACATGCTTTTGCTGGCTATCAATAGAAATATTTTATATGTTCTAGCTTCTCTAAGGATTTATCACTATTTATTTTGGTATGTATGTAATAACACTTAAATTAAGATATAGCTTAGTACCTAGAAGATAAATGTTAAGCTACAATTTTATTATACAACAAATGTATATGTAGTTTCTCTTGAGTACTAAAAATGTCATAATCTTATAGTGAGAAATTTAGTTATAAAATAGAACAAAATGCCTTATGCTATACCTATGTTAAGAATGCTGATTTCAATGTAATCTAACTGATAGCTTAAACTGCTTCACAGTGGGGTTATTATCATCCAAGTGAAAAAGAGTATATTTAAAGCACAATGAAACAAGGTACTACTTATACTTTTGAAGGCATTTTAACCTAGCATCTATCAACATCATTACATTCTTGTCAAAATACTTATTTTGAAATCAAGGGTAGTTCTAGTTTTTTTGTAATGAAAGATGAGGTTATTTGGATCAAACCTCCTACTAAAAACAATAAAAAAAAACTGAAAGAAATATGTTTTAAAAATCATCTTATAAAATGATGAAGTGTTGTAAAGGCAGTGGGGAACTGACAAGCCCAATATTTAAATAAAAACCTCTTAGCAGAGATATAATCATTTGAGCTACTTTTACGTTGGGGACATTTGGAGATAAAGTTCTCTTGAACTTTGATTTGATAGCATTGTACAGCTAGAGGGACAGAAGCTAAGGCCTAGGACTTGGCCAAGTCTAAAGTACTATAGGATTCCTTTTCCCAATAAAATTGGGACCTGAAAGCTCCATATCCTCTGGATAATAGTATTCTAGATTTAATATTACTTGATTCCCACCCCATCCTGAATCCCCAGGGACTTTAATGGAAATGGGAAAATGAGGATTCATGGCCATGAACTCTTCCTTTACATGAATTTGTTCTCTAGGTGTACTTAGCTTGGGATGACCAAGGAATCTCAAGTCATGGAATTTATTTGAAGGAACTTCTGAATTGTAGTAACTCCATACATCTGGCAGAATTACATACAAAGCATTTCAGAAAGAGGGCTCATGAACCTTAGACCCCAGGGAATGCTCACAAATAATTTTTTGAAATACAATGATTCTGGATTAATCAAAGATAACTAGCCATGCTTGGAAACAAGGGATCGGGAATATGAACTACCAGAACTAAACATAAATCTCAATCATAAATTTTAAAGTAACTATGCTTACTCTGTATAAAGATATGAATGTCAAATGTCAAAATACCTATGGGGAATAACATTATATAAAAGTGACATAGCATGTTTGAAAGGTAAGCAAGAATTTCTTAAAATGCACACTAAAATAGCCAGATTAAAAGCTTAATGGTTGTATTTGGCAAGAGACTGAAGCATCAGAAGAGAGTATTAAAAAACTAGAAGCTAGATAAAAATTTAAAAATATCCAGCTGCAGCACCAAGAGACAAAAAGATGAAAGTTTCAGAAAAGAGGGAAGATGTAGAGAACAAGTGCGACTCAAAATTTGGTGCCTGGGCCAGCAACAGCATCATCACCTGAGTGCTTCCTGCCTCTTGACTTCAGGCTCAACCATGTAAATTGCTTTAGCCAATGGAATGCGAGAAGAGATGACACAAGCAGGGACATAAAATATGCTTTTACAGTGGGGTTTGCCTTCTTGCACTTCACATCTCCATGAAAAGAACATATATGAAATAATGATTCTCAAATTGTGGTCCCTAGATCAGCAGTATCAGCATCACTCAGATACTTGCTAAAAATGTAAATTCTTTGGCACTGTCCCAGACCACTGACTCACAACTTTGGGGGAATCTCTATAAATAATATTCTCCCACTCTATGAGATCACCACAGGGAAACGAATAGCTGTGGTAACAATTCAATCTACTGCACAAATATATGGAGAAATTGAATGTAGAGGCTGGACAAAAGATATGCTAGTTAAATATTAATCAAAACAACAAAATGCTGGTGTAGCTATATTAGGATCAGACAAAAGTAGATTTTAATTCATCAATCTAGAGATAAAGAAGATCACTTAATAGCAGTAAAAGTTCAAATCAGTTGGAAGATATAACACTTCTAAATGTATCCTATTTTAATAACAATAACATAACCTGGAGCTCTATGAAATAACGTGTATGTGATTCTGCTAGGAGTCAGAATATGATATTTCTGCAAAATTATGCAACATGACAGACAATTTATCATTCATCCACTTATTCATTTATCAGTCATTCTGGAAAACACTGTGTGTGAAGCATCATCCTAAGTGTTGGAGACATAAAGAGGAACACAATGTGATTTCTATCAATAAGGAGTTATGTGGGTTTTAATTTTTTTTTTTTTTTTTTTTTGCTTTTGGCTAAATGTAAAAAAATCTCATTAATATTTTAAACCTCAGATTACTTCCTATTTCTACCTCTCAAAATCTTCACCAATTCCAATAGAAAAGAGTGGCACTTACTTGACGATTTCATGGTCCTGGGAAGAAAAGGCATGTTCCAATGGGCACAGGTATGAATACCTGAGTTTTTTTGATGATGCTATCTAAAAAGGAATGGAAAACTGTAGGAGTAATTCCCTCTGGAAAATTGTTTAGGCCCCTGTAAATCAAAATGGACTGTTTTTTTCTTGGAGCCAATTCTTTTTACTATTAGAGGAGAGAGTCCTTAGAGATGAATCCGAGCATAGCATGCAAGCCTGATGGTGACTGTCCAATATTACTTCAAGGAATGGGGTGTCAGGGCCTAAACCCTGAAAAAGAGGAGTACAATGAAACATTTAACCTGTGTAACCCAACCTGCTGCTTCTCTCTAGAAGAGAAATATAAGGAACAATGGATCCCTACTAAGTATTGCTTCAGAGTGCTTATTATCTAGTTGCCAAACACTGCCCTCAGGGAACTCCCCTACCTTTTCTCTTGCAGTAGTGAGTGTGTGTGTGTGTGTGTGTGTGTATAGTTGTGTGTTTAAATAGGCAATACATTCACATGGCTCAAAAATCAAGAATCAAGAAAACAGAAATAAAAAGATATATACTGATCCCATCCACCCCATTCCATACCCCCAAAGTGAGTTTATTATTTTCTATTCTGAAAATGTAAGCAAATATAAGGATATATAATTACTCTCACAAAGGTAGCAATCCATATATGCAATTCTGTTCCTTGCTTTCTTCCTTCATAATGCATTTTGGAGACCTTTC
Source organism: Cabassous unicinctus (assembly GCA_029593785.1). Lineage (NCBI taxonomy): Eukaryota > Metazoa > Chordata > Mammalia > Cingulata > Chlamyphoridae > Cabassous > Cabassous unicinctus. The sequence goes on from JAQZBX010013004.1 coordinate 7,407, forward strand.
TATGACTGTACATAGTTTTCTCATTCAGTTTTGAAGTTTAATAGTATTTAAATGTATTAATATACCATTATTAATTTGACTACTATTGATGGACAGTTGTTCTCAATATTTTGCTATTGTAAACAATTCTGCATGAGTAAACCTGTAAGAAAAACATATACACTTCCTTAAAAGAACTTGCAAGGTATAAAAAAAGCCAAACAGACTAAGGTAAGTAGAGCTTTTATTTAAAGAGGTTATTACAATAAGGGGAATGGGACTACTGCAGTAGGGGGAGAGAGCTATTAAATAGGGAAAACACTCCAACCATAACATCCACAAGCTTCTCAAAGGTCAGACAGAAAAGGGATTTTCTTTTATTGAGAGGGGTAAATAAGACTAGAAAGAACTGCGTATGGGTAGGTGCAATGAGTAGGTGGCCTGATTAGAGCTTTCTAAGATGGGAGATTGTTCCACATTCTGAATACAAGCCACAGCTTTTCTATATAAATAATCATGTCATCTGCAAAAAGATATAGTTTTGCTTCTTCCTTTCCAAACTTCATGTCTTTTATTTCATTTTCTGACCTACCTGCCCTGGCTAGAAAATCAGTAAAATATTAAATATAAGTGACAAAAGCAGACATGATTGCCTTGTTCCTGATCTTAGGAGGAAAACTTCCACACTCTTACCATTAAGTGACGTAATAGCTGTGGACATTTTTGTAGATGTCTTTTCTCAGGTTGAGGACATTCCTAATTTGCTAAGTGTTTAAAATGTTTTTTGTCATGAAAAGATGTGAGATTTTGTCAAATGACTTTTTTGATATCTATTGAAATGGTTAAATGGTTTTTATTTTTCATTCTATCAAAATCAAGTACTATATTAGTTGATTTCTGGATGTTAAATCAACCTTGCATTCCTGTGACAAATCCCACCATGGTGTATAATTCTTTTGAAATATTGCCAGGTGTTATTTGCTAGTATTTTATTGAGGATTTTTATGCCCATGTTCATAAGAGATATTGGTCTGTAGTTTTCTCTTCTTGTGACACCTTTGTATGTTTTTGACACCAGATTGTCTATTTCTTCTTGAGTTAGTTTTTGTAATTCGTGTGTTTATGGGAGTTTCTCCACTTCATCTAAGTTACTGTGGTGATTTGAAACTGAATGTACCCCAGAAAAACATGTTTTTAAATTTAATCCATTCCCATGGATTTAAACTCAATGTAAATAGGTTCTACTGATAAGGCTACATCAGCTAAGGTATGACCTACCTCATTCAGGTTGGATCTTAATCCTATTACTGGAGTCCTTTATAAACAGAATGGAGAGAGAGAGAGAGAATGTGAGAGCCACAGAAGAAGCTGAAATCATCTAAACCCAGAAGAGACGGGAGAGACCAGCAGATGTTGCCATGTGCCTTGCCATGTGGCAGAGTAACAAAAGATGGTGGGCAGTCTTTGGGAAGAAATCTTTGGCTTGATGATACCTTGTTTGAACATTTTCTGGAACTCTAACTATAAGTGAATAAATTCCCATTATTTAAACCAAATCATTGTATGGTATTTGCTGGAGCAGCTTAGGAAACTAAAACAGTTACTTAATTTGTTGGTATACAATTATTCAGAATATTCCTACATAATCTTTTTTATTTCTGTAAGATTTTTAGTAATGTCCCCTCTTTCATTTCTGATTCTAGTAATTTGAATCTTCTCTCCTTTTTCTTAGTCAGTCTAGCTATAGTTGTGTCAGCTTTGTTGATTTTTCAAGGAGCCAACATTTGGTTTTAATGTTTTTTAAATTAACTTCAGCTCTAATAATCTTTATTATTTCCTTTTTTCAGCCTGCTTTTGATTTAGTTTGCTCTTCTTTTTCCAGGTTCTTAAGGCGGAAGGTTAGGTTACTGATTCGAGATTTTTGCCTTTTATTTTTTTTTAAATATAAGCATTTAGGCATTTATAGGTATGGATTTTCCTCTGAGCACTTTATTTTCATTCACCTCCAATTTTTGTCTAATTCTCCCCACCCCCTTTTTTTTGATGGGCAAGATTGTAATATGATATCAGTAAACTCTGGGCATGGTGGGTGCATAATTTCTGGCTCTCTTATGGGGTATTTTTTCAATATATTTTTTATTTATTTGTAAAAGATACTTAGATTACATAAAATGTTACAGAAAAAAAACATAAGGGATTCCCATATGCCCCACTCCCCAGACCTCCCACTTTTCCCCACATTAACAACTTCTTTCATTAGTGTGGTACATTCATTGTAATTGATGAACAATTTTGGAGCATTGCCACTAAGCATGGGCTATAGTTTACATTGTAGTTTACACTCTCTCCCACTCAATTCTGTAGGCTATGGCAGGATATATAGTGATCTGTATCTCTTCTTTGCCCTACTGTTTTTTAAGGAATGTATTCCTTAATTTCCACATATTTGTGAGTTTCTCATATTTCTTTCTGTATTATTTATAGCCTTTTACATTACTGAGGTTTATATTATAGTCTAGTGTGGTATAATCTTGAAAAGTTCTGTGTGCATTTGAGAAAAATGTATTTCTGCTGTAGTTCGATGGCATGCTCTATAGATATCTGTTAGAACCAGTTGGTTTATAGTGTTCAAGTTTTCCATTTCCTTGTTCATCTTCTTCCTATTTGTTATATACATTATTAAAAATGAGGTATTGGAGTTTCCAACTTTTATCATTATATTGTTTATTTCTCCCTTCATTTCTGTCAGGTTTTGCTTCATATATTATGCTGCTTTGTTGTTAGGCACCTATATGTTTATAATTGTTATATCTTTCTAATATTTTATATTATAAAATAGCCCTCTATATCTCTGGTAAAAATTTTAGTCATTTTAGTATAGTCACTTCTGCTTTCTTGTGGTTGCTGTTTGAATCGTGAACCTTTTTCCACCCTTTTATTTGCAATCTATCTGTAACTTTGAATCCAAAATGTGTCTCCTATAGACAACATATGGATGGATCTTGTTTTGTAATCCAGTTTGACAATCTCTGCCTTTAATGGATTGTTTAATCCATTCACATTTGTGTCTTTCATTTTGATTTTTGTTTTATATATTCCTTCTTTATTACTTCTTTACTGCTTTATTTTGCATTGTGAATATTTTCTAATATTACAAATATGTGTAATGATTTCATCACTATATAGTTTTTAGTTATTTCCTTTGTGGTTGCTCTAGGGCTTATCATATACTTCTTAACTTATTAGAAACAGCTTTGGATTTATACTAACCTAATTCCAGTGCAATATAAAAATATTAATCCTACATATCTCCATTCACTTTTCCCCCTTATATTGCATTATTGTCATATATATATATATATATATATATATATATATATGCTATAAATCTAACAATACATTGTATAATCATTACTTAGTTATTTATGTCTTTAATGAACCTAAGAGAAGAAAGAGCAAGCATATGTTTTTATAGCTTTTATTATATCAAACTTCTTAGTTATTATTCCTGGTTCTCCTTATTTGCTTTGTGGATTCTAGTTACCATCTAGAGTCATATCCTTAGAGTCATATCCTTAGACTGATAAAACTTGCTTCCATCCACATCCTTTGTGCTCTTCTTGGTAAATATATTACACTTCTAGGTTATAGGCCCAACAATACATTATACATATATTGTTTTATGCAAGTGCTTTTCAACTCAGTAAAGAGGAGAAAGGGGAAGAAATATGAATGAGTTCTGTATTTTATAATTACAAAATTACTTTTACCATATGCTTTGTTTTCTCATGTGTATTTGAATTACCATCTGGGGTCACTTGATTTATACCTGAAGAACTTCTTAAATTATGTCTTGTATGATGGGTATGGTGGCAAAAATTTTTTCTCCCAGTTTTGTTGATTTGGGAATATCTTTATTTTGTCTTCATTTTGAAAGACAGATTTACTGAGTATAGTATTCTTAGTTGACAGTTTTTCTCTTTGTGTATTTTGAACATGCTATCCCACTGCCTTATGACCACCATTGTTTCTGGTTTCCAATGAAATGTCAGCTGCTAGTCTTTTGAGGTTTTCTTGTATAGTGGACTGAATTGTGTCTCCCAAAGATATGTTCAAATTCTAATCCCTGGTTACTGTGAATATAACTTTATATGGAAATAGGGTTTTTGCAGATGTTATCAAGGTAAGATGAGGTCATACTGGATTAGGGTAAAGAGAGGGAGATTTAGACACATGGACCCAGATACACACAAGGAAGAAGCCCATATAAATATGGGGCCAGAGATTCAAGAAACACAGCTACATGTCAAAGAATGCCAAGGATTGCTGGCAACTACCAGAAGCTAAGAAGAAACAAGGAAGGAGTCTTCCCTTGAGCCTTAAGAGGGACCATCATCATGCTGATACCTTGATTTTCATACTTCTAGCTTCCAGAACTGTGAAGGAATAAATTTCTGTTCTTTCAAGCCACCAAATTTGTGGTAATTTGCTACAGCAGCTCTAAAAAACTAATATATGTTGTAAATGATGATTCATTTTTTTCTTGCTGCTTTCAAGATGTTCTCCTAGTCTTTGGATCTCAGCATTTTTACTGATGTGTCTGTTTCTAAATCTCTTCATGTTTATCCAAGTTGGAATTCATTGAGCTCCTTGGATGCATAAAAAAAATGTTTTTCAGTAAATTTGGGAAATCTTCAGCCATTTTTTCTTCAATTTTTCTTCTCCTTTCTCTCTCTCTGCTCTTCTGGTACTGCCATTATACGTATGTTGGTGTGCTCAATGGTGTCCTACATTTCTCTGAGGTCATAGTCATTTTTCTTAATTCTTTTAAATTTTATTTATTTAGTTAGTTAGTTAGTTTTGGCTTTCATAATCTCTATTGTCTATTGATCCAACTTCAAGATTACTAATTCTTTCTTCTGTCCATTAAAATCTACTGCTGTGGCCCTCTTATGAATTTTTCCTTTAGGTTATAATTTACAATTCAAGCATTTCCATTTGGTTCTTTCTAGTATAATTTCTACCTCTTTACTGACATTCTCTATCTGATGCAAAATTGTAGTTTCCATTTACATACTTATATATTTAATCATAGTTTGTTAGTTCTTTGAACATATTTATAATGGATACTTTGAAATTTTTGTCTGTTAAACTAACATCTAGTCACTCTCACAGGCAGTTTTTCCTGTTTTTTAAATAGTGTATGTGTTATAGTTTCTTGTTACTTTGCATGTATCAATTTTTTGTTGTTGTTGGAGGTTCTACTTTTAAAATAACATTGTAGCAACTCTAGGTACTCGTCTCCCTCACCCCCAACCTTATTTTTGTTATTTACTTATTTGCTTGTTTAGGATTGGCTAAGTTATTTTAGTGAAGTCTTTTTCCCCATTCAGTGTAAAAAAATGGACTTTTTATGTTCTATTTTTTGGTTGAGTCTAGTAAAATGCCAGTATTCCATTTAAATTTTTTTTGAGATTTTACAATGTGATTTAATATTTGATATTGCTAGTTCCCTTCATCATTATTATTTAAAAAAAAAAAAAAACTGGCTAATTTTTGCTTTCTTATTTCCGCCACCCCAAAGTTCAGAATCAGTTTTCCTAATGCTATAAAAATGAAAATATTTTAGTATTTTTATTGGTTTTGAGTTATTTTAATTATTATTAATTATAAATTAACCTGGTAAGGAATGGCACTTATGGCGTTTGATTCCTGTGTAAGAAAATTGTATGATATCCATTCATTTAACTGTTCTTTTGAACAATTTAGCAGTGTTTTAATAGTGTTTAAAATATTTCTCCATGTAAGATTTACATATTTCTTGATAATTCCTAGATATTTTATGGTTTGTTTTTGGTTACTGCTATAAAGTCTTTTCTCCCATTTATCTATTTTTTTTGTATATAGGAAAGCTATTGATTTTTACATATTAATCTAACTTACTTCCTTACTGAATTATTCTATTTTTAGTAATAATTTTTCAATATATTCCTGTCTTTGCCACTTAACATGCATATTTTCAGAACCTAGAAATGTCTCGTTCTTTTTTCTTGTCTAACTATATTGGCTAATACCTAGAGTATAGCTCTCTTAGTAAAAAGAATGCTATTTTTATATTTCCTAATGTTGACTCCCTTGAAATCTGAGAATAAACATTGAATATAAGTGGTTTTATTGTTTTAACATGCTGCTTTTTCAATAAGATTTTATTTAGTATTTTTGCATCAATATAAATATGTGTAGTCTGTAACTTTTTTGTTAGTGAGAGCCCTACCTGAAACTTTAATAATTATAAAACAACAGGGAAGCAGGTGTGGCTCAGTCGATGGAGCTCCCGTTTACCGTTTGGGAGGTCCCGGGTTCGCTTCCCGGGGCCTCCTTGTGAGGGCAGGCCGGCCTGCGCGGCGCGGTGGGCTGATGCGGCAAGACCTCACAGCAAGGGGGAGATAGGCGGACAGAGAGAAGGCGCACAGCAGATGGACGCAGCGAGCACAAGCAGCAATGGGGGGATAAATAAATAAATAAATAAATCTTAAAAAAAAAAACAGCAACCAAAACACATACATGCTTAAAAGTTTATTAAAAATTTTGAATTATTGGTAAGGGTATAGAACTGGGGCAAAGTGATGTTATTTTGCCTTGACACTTTTTGGGAGTGGGGTGGGGAGAGTAGGCAAAAAGAGGTTCACCACCTAGTTTAGGATTGGTGGCAGGAAATGAATAGATATTTGAGATTTGTAGGCTGGAGGAAGGGAAGAGAGAAGGAAAGAGGGATATGGTTTAACAAATCTATAGATGCTCAGACCTGAAGGAAAATTTTCTGGCTGCTTGTGTGATAAGCATGTAAGAACTGAGGTACCTAGTAGAGTTTTAAAACTCATCTCATTCCCTGTGTCCCTGTGTTCTGTATTCCCTCCTCCAGTATGCCTAACCTTTCCTCAAGCTACTGACATAACTTCTTTGTCCGAGTTACATGAGGAACAAGGGGTAGGGGAACTGGAGAGCAGTGCTGCACCCTCCACCAGGCTTACTTTGGCCTTATAGACAAGTTCCAGGGCAAGACAAGCCAAGAAGTGGAGGCAAAGACAGTGAGTCCCACTTAGAAGTCAGGAGTAGGATTGTGAAATAGTTTAGGAATCAGTGTAAAACAGGCCATCTTATCCTGAAATGCTAAAGGAAGGTGACACTTGAAAGGTGAAGAGGCAAAAATGTAATGGTATGATAATCAAATCTTCTTTTGCATAGCATTTAAAATTTGAATGTCACATTCATAAGCATAATTTCATTTGAACTTTCTCTGAATTTGGTTTGATAGGTAAAGCAAGCAATATTCCTATTTCCTAGGTAAATAACATTACATTGTGAGAGGTATGCTCCTAGTTCAAGGTCACACAGATAAATAAGAGGAATTGAGTTTTAAGCCTAGGTCTTCTGAATCTGTTTCAGTTTATTTTTCATAATAATTTAGAAGTATATAAACCATACGTGGCTATGATAACCCTTCTGCATCACCTCCACCTCTAACCTGAAATATGATGTTTTTGGCAGTACTTGACTCTCCCTAAACTGATATGATTCTCTGAGACCTTCCTAGTGGTGACTGAGCAGTGCTACCTGAAAACCTGAATTAAGAAGTAGAATTGATCCACAAATATGCAGTTAAATCTTGACTTACAAAAACTCTGATTAAACTTAAGTTGCTATTTCTGTGCAAATTTAATACTCCTTGAGGTATTTTACACTGTAATCAAAATGTGTATGTATGCTTTTGTGCTTTTAAAAATGATCATACTACTGAAAGTAATTCAGTAAAGATCTCTGATCACTGCCAGTTTGACAGGTATGGATCAAAGTAAACTTCTTTTAGAAAAAGTAAGTTGCTCAATGATTCAGTAAGCTGAACTTTAAAATGTGCCTCTAGTAGTCTATGAATATAATGCTATGCATGGGTGACACCTTAGATTTCCACTTGGCTGCTTGCAAAGATTAATGACCGGTGTCGCCAGCAAGAAAGAAAAATCGTACTGATTCTGGATAAATGCACAGCACATCTTATAGTTTCCCTAAATAGCACTTATGCTTTTTTTCTTCTTGGTAAAGCTATATTTTTAATCATATCAATAAATGAGACCATATTCTAGAGTCTCAAAGACCTTTATCAAAAATATAATGTGCTCTTGTTAAATTATATTTTGTCTCAGCAAGTCATTTTTTTAAAACTAGGGTCACCATCTTTCATTCTAAAATGCTTGACTAACTACAATAGGATATTTTTGACAAATGGACTCTTGACATATTTTTCAGAAATAATTCCACAGTGCAAATTTGTAAAATTTCTGATAATTGAAGAATGAGGGTATTTTAAATCTTTTTAGGTATTTGAGAGCACTAAGTGTTATCTTCTGAAATCTACTAGTCTTTTTTAGTACTATACCATTATGAATTATATAAGATTTTTAGCTTGGATGTGCAAATTACCTTTACATAATCTTACTCTCAATTGATAGCCCTAGCAGACTTCCTTCAATTTAATTTTTTTTTCTGATATTATGTATTGAACTATACTGGGCATTAGCCATATGGAGTTTAATAAAAAGCAGACAATGAAATGGTCAGTCCAAATGATGAATCCTAATTATGCCTGTGGCAATACCTGTACTGTTTGTAAGTTTCACAAAAGTAGAATTTGCGTGAATATATTTTCCTGACTTATTGTACACTGTCAAACTAAACTATTGCATGCTAATGAACTTTACCGTAAGGAAGGCAGATGGCTGGAATAATAGTTCCTACCCATTAGAAGAAACGAAGAGATTTTAAGCCAGCTCTCATTTACTTTTGAATGAACTTTTCTTAAAAAAAGAACTTTACCTCCAATCCAATAAACTCTGTATTGTATTTGATTTACTTAATAATTAACTCCAATTGCTGCTAACTATAATGAAAGATTTTTAAATCAAATGACACTGCTGGAAAAACAAATGTTAATTGCTCAGTTTTGATAAAGTATTATTTCTTTTATTTTTAATGAGCAATTAAAATCCACTAAGTTTAGTAGAGAAGTTAACGGGAAGCTTCTTAAAGGCAGGGATTCTTTCACTTTTTAAAAGTTTCTTGTAATACTTAAGGAGCTTAAAAATGCATTTTGCATTTGGGTTCAATGAATACTGTTCAATGGCTAAGAAAGCAAAAACTAGTTATCAGAGTCATATCTGTATATGCTGAGAGGTAAAAATGACTCCACCTTTGAAAAACAGTCCTCTTTCCTAATGCTGATCCATAGGAAGTATTTCTTAGGAGGATTCATACATTTAAAACTGTATCTTTTACAACTTAAACTACAAATGCATACTCATTCCTGAATTATTTTCAGGACAAAAACTACTGTCTGTGCTTGTTCTCTCTCACTTTCTCTCTCTCTCTCTCTCTCTCTCTCTCAATTTTGGTGTTTTTATTTTCTTTATATTTTCTTTTTTCTTTTGTTCTTCTCTTTTTAATAAGATAAATATGTTTTTAAAATTATTTCTACTCTTAGTTTTGACATTTGTGTTCAGGAAGAGCTACTAAAAGTCTAACTTACAAAAGAAAGTATCTAACTTACAAAAGAAAGTATCATTTAAGTGAATTGGGATTGGAATAACTATTCAGTGAGGAAACACAAACCTCCTTTTAAGAAGGATTAAGAGATGGATTTAAAAGAAAAAGATGGATTTTGATAAGGAATTTTCACAATAGAGAGAGGACACTCTTATGTCAAACTTAGAAGGGAGCATTTTTTTTTCTTTTTGAAAAAGGAGAAAAAAGACTTCCCAGGTCATGACTTTGGAATGAAAAGTTTGTTTTTGAAGAATAATTTTTATTTTTAATTGAAATAGGAATTTGATTCCTTTTCTAAAAGGCAATTTTTAGAACTCTTTGAATTAAGTCTTCACTTAATTCACTTATGGTCATGTCATTTAAAGAAATATAAACTTTTATTTCCTACTGGGTTGTCCTTCCCTGTGTGCCCCAGCCCAGACTATTAGCAGCTGATGAAAAGCTTCATGGTAGGGGATCAGCTCTCTGAACTTACCTGAAACAGATCTGCCAGTAAAATCTTAAAAGCCTTACTCAAATCACCAGTGGACAAAAGAATCAATCTTGCTTCCAGGGGAAACTTGCCTGAGGAAAATCTCTGGACCCCATTGTGCCCAGTGACTTTCACTAAGCTGTCACCACTTTGCCCAGTTGTGAACTGCTGTACAGTTTTCTAATGATTTTCTAGGTCCTTTGAACTGGGTTCTACATGTCTGGGACCTTGATAATTCTCCTATTTCTTGCCAACTTCCCCTCCCAGAAATAAGAGCCTGATATTCTATATCAGGCTGTTGCTAGGGTACCCTTTTTAATTTGGTAGATTGCATAGAACTCTGACATTTCACTTCCCTGATAATATTGTAAGCATTATTACTGGTTAGATACTCTTGTTATATTTGAACCTAAAGGTTCTTTTTGAATATAGACAACATTCTGTAATTTTCTTTTGGTTTTTGCTTTAGACCCATGATACAAAGTTAGAAGTACTGAATGCACTTGTGAGTGGGCTCACTTTGAATTCCTCACATATTATTATCAGTTGAATTGTGCACTCAAAAATGATATTTTAAATTCTAATCCCCAATCTCTTGACCTTATTTGGAAATAGGGTCTCTGAAGATGTGATTAGTTAAGATGAGACCAAATTAGATTAGGGTGGGCCCTAACCCAATATGACTAGTGTCTTTATAAGAAAAGGAAATTTAGACACAGAAGCAGACAGACACAAGGGAAGAGGCCAAGTAAAGACAGAGGCAGATACATTCTACAAACCAAGGAATGCCAAGGATTGCCAGCAAATACCAGAAGGTGGAAGGGGCAAAGTAGGATTCTCCCATACAGGTTTCAAATGTAGACTAGCTCTGCTGACACCTTGATTTCAGACTTCTGGACTCCGGAACTGTGAGTCAATGTACTCATTCCTGTTATTTTAAGCCACCTAGTTTGTGGTGTTTTCTTACAGCAACCCTAGGAAATTGTAGCAGTTTGATATTGTTTTTGAATTCCAAAAATAGATATTGCATTATGTTTGTAAACTGGTCTGTTCCTCTGGGTGTATTAGTTTGCATTAACTACAGGGGTTTCACTATTACTTGATTAAATTATGATTAGGGCTTTGATTGGGCCATGTCAGTTGTACAGGGTGGGCAGGGACTCACAGGGAAAATGACATGGCAGAGAAGAGAGTTGGAGTTTTATTGATGCTGGAGCCCCCAGGAAGTAAATACACAGAGAAGTAGATATATGAGGAAAGAGAGAAGGCTCCACTAGACATGACAGAGGCCCCAGGAAGAGAGACGAGCCATTCGCCTGATAGTTTACAGCTGGCCTTGTGGAGAGAGCAGAGCAGCTGAACCTGGAGAGAAATGAGTCCCAGGAGAGAGATGAGACTTATCCCAGCCTAGGGCTGAGATTGGAAGAAGCTGGGACCATGGAGCCTTAGGGGAAGAAGGAAGGCTGAACCCTGGTAGACATCACCTGACTTCTTGCTCCAACATGTGGCCAATGACTTTGGGTGAGAAAGTACCTCTTATGGTACCTTGAGTTGGACTCTATATGGCCTTGTGACTGTAAGCTTCTACCCCAAATAAACACCCTTTATAAAAGCCAACAGAATTCTGGCACTTTGCATCAGCACCCCTTTGGCTGACTAATACAGAAACTAAAACAGATAGTACCTCCTCATTGGCTGTGGTAGCAAGTTGATACTCAAACTGCAGCAGCTAATCCTAAAAGGGGAATAGTTGTAGTGGGTAGACTTATAAGAGGAGACAGCTGACCGTTGGATGTGCTATGGTGCTTTGAAAGTCAGTATTCAATATTTAAATGTAGTAGAACCAATAAGCTATCAAAGGGTGATTTTGTAGTCAGACTTTTCCGTTATCTCATTACCTTTGGTCATTTTTCTAATAGTAACAAGAAAGAAAAAAAAAGAAAGGTCATTGAAAACATCAGCCAAAATGATGGCCATTTTCCCTGACCCACCTGACTGTATCTGCCAGAATCAGATAGAGCTGACCTCCTCACCAGATACCCAAGCTATCATGGATTGGGGAAATCTCATGAGATAGTCTTTCCCATGTGGTGGCTTTCTATATTGCCTGAAATGATTTAAAGAAAGAGTGGAAAGAACATTTTGCTTTACCTTGATTTTGGCCTCAGCCGTGCATTTTTGGCTTTCACGACTGGCTCTATTCATGTTCCATAACCCTTGCAAATAGTCCATTGTGTTGTGCGACAGTTCTAGCTAGATGCATTCTGTTGGATTATGCCTGATACCTCCAAAGAGTATACAGTGTATACACAGTATAAATGGGCCAGTACAACATGGTCCATTGCTTCTTAATGCTTTATATGTAGTATAATAGATACTTAGCAGTAAAGCCTCTGAAAGTGATTTGTATCATATCATTTTTTGCTTTTTGCACAAGAGTAACTTACAGCATTTATTTTCTATGCTTATGAGTACAACTCAGGTCGGCAGATTTTTCAGCCTTAAAACATTAAAGAGGAAAGCATCTTAATTTTATTGGTGTTGCTAATGCTGTTAACAGCTGTCCTGGCAATAGCTTTTATGAGAAGAAATGCTTTCTGACAAAAAATTTCTTTTTAGCATACTCCTGAGAATGTCTCCATCAGATCAAACTAAACCAAATTTGTCTCTTGCTTGATACAATGCCCCTCTGCTGCCTTATTTAGATGTCTGGTTCTCTTAGGACAGTCTCTCTGCTTTCTCAGTAAGTATCCCGATAAAGCAGTCTTTGTAAAAAATTGCATACAACTAGGCTTAATGCCTAGTAGTCCTTAATGCATGCAAAAACACACCCTGTAGGAAACTGACAATCTGCTGTATGTCAGGAAACTGACAAATGCAACCTTTGCCTCTATTTCTCTCTTATTTTTTGTCATTCTTTCTAAAGCAGAAAACTGGGCCAGGTATTTTTTCCTTACCAATGACTTGTATTGCTCCCTGTTGTTTCCTTGACTTTATAACACATCGAATTTTCTATCACTGCAAATACTGAAAGCACATGATTTTTTTCAGCAGTTATAAGAAAAAAATTATCCTTGTCTATTTTTCTTTTATTTCTGGCAAATGTAAAGAGCACCTCTTTGAACTTGCAACATTTCTCTTTGCCCTGTATATTTTCAGCTGTCCTTGAAATTTTTGTCTTCCATCCTTTATTTTTGTGAGTTGCTAGCAATGTTGTTTCTGAAATACTGTTCATGATTCATTTTTCAAGCCTATTAAGAAAAGTCATGTCAATGTGTACACTTAATGCATCAGGAAAAGGTATTTCAAGATGGGATATTCATAATGTACTACACAATAAATCTCCTTTCACTGCAAAATCAATTAATCAGACTTACAGATTTGTTTATTAAGTACATAAATAAAAATAATCCCCAAATGAGCGGTCATAAACTTCCAACATAGTATAAATTCATAGTAAAGCCCAGAAACAATGAAGTGATGAATATACTGCAGTTAATAAAGTGCCAATGTCTTAAAACTAATAGGAAGGTAAAAAAAGAAAAATTAACACAACAAAAAGACAGAATTAAAGGCAAAACATTCCAGAGCAGTCCCTACTGAGTGATCATTAAATCAAATGAATGCAAAGTTTTTGAGTGTTGCAAGAGGGAATCACTATAGAATAATGAGTCTCCTGGTACCTTTATCACTCCCTGATTTGAGCAAAGTAACTTTGAAAGTGGAATCAATTTTTTTCAAGCACAAAAATGTCATTAGAGTGATGCTTACTATTGAAAAGTGTTCTGTGTGTAATGGGGCTTTCTTGGCCTCTTCCAAAGTGGTTTAAATAAGAAAGAAGTGGCAAGCTCTCATTAAGAAACATATGACATATTAAACTGTTACAACACATGGGCACTGATTCCAGCTAGTCTATTTAATATAAAATTAGAACCTAGTAAAGTATACCTTGATAATGTGAAAGAATATAGAACACTTTAAAAAATTAAGTCTCTTAACATGGAAGTTGCAATTTAGAAGGGCATGCGCCATTTATTATCTATTTACCTAATGTCATTTAACCTAACAATCTTAAAAAGAAGACCACTGCAGAATAATCCTTGCTGAACAAATAACTGTGAGGATATTGGATCCTACAGTTAATTTATTAAATGCTCTGCTCTGTATTATAGAATATACATGACAATAATACACCCATACACAAATTCCTGACTTTATAATTTATTATCTGTATTGAACCATGTTCATGTCCCTGCTTTATGTATCTTGCAATATAATGGTCTCTTTGAATGGGAGTGTTGCCTTTTTGGACCTGGGTAAACAAATTGTTTTTTAGAGCATAACAATTGTTTGTAAATGTGATTCTATTTCTTATTAATTTCTTCAAGAGGCTTGTTGCTACTATTTGTCTCTTTTGCGATTTTTTCCATCTCTAGATTTTTTTCCCCAACATTGCCTATAGTAGTTCAAACACAAACATTCAGTGACTTAACTCTTAATGGCAAAATACTCATAAGTTTTTGAGAATCATTCTGAATAAACTTCCACACTTTACTAACCCTTTAATGGTTATTGATGTTAAAGTACCATGCTATTAATGAAAGATCATAAATCAAATCACTTATAGAGGAGAGGAGAAATGAAATTAGGGTCTGAGTAGGATTAATTATTGAAAAAAAATCTTCTTAAAATACAGTGTATTCTATATTCACCAGAATTTCCAATGACAAATCAGATTTTCTTTTTCTCATTAAAATTGCTGGAAAATATTAGAGATAAGCTTTGTTTTGTACTCAGGAGCAAAAGGAAGAGCTGCGCCCATGCAATTTTGACATTTAATGAACCAAGTCCATCCCATGTCTTCGCCTCTACCTCCATGCACCCTGCACCTTGCTCACTTCTCCAATCTTATCTAGTTATTCTCTCTTTCTCTCACGATGCCCAATCACATCAGGTTCCCTTCTGTTCCATGAACTTGAAGTTAATTTACCTGGAATTATTTCTCTAGCTATTTTCATAGCTAACTCATTTTCATGCTTCATATCTTGACACAGTATGTCCTTCACTGGGGTAGACTGTTCCAAAGATGCCTACCAATATTTAGTCCATTCCTGTATACACACACCATGCCCCCATTCAGAGGCAGAATCTATTTCCTTTCCTCTTGAATTTGGGCTGGTCTTATGAATCTTTGTATACTAGGATACAGCAGAAGTGTTATCTGGGAAATCTTAGCCCGGGACTTAAGAAGTCATGTAGCTCCTGTTTTTGCTCTCTTCGCATTCAAACTCCACATTATGTCAAAAACCTGACACTATCACTGTGTCAAAGAAAAAGAAAGCAACTTCTTCTGGTAACTTCAATGGATGAGAGAGAATTATTCTTGCCCTGAAATACCAGAAAACAGCCTCTCTAGTCTCACCAGTATGGTTATATGCCCATTTTTGAGCCGATCACTGTGGACATGAAGAAACTTATCTATTGTCTTTATGCAATTGAAGTATAAGAAAATGTGTCTCATTTTAGGAGAATGTGAAACTCCTAAGAAATGTATTAGAACAGGATAAATTATGGCAACCTCCTCAACGTAGTGTTTTCAGCAGTTTAAATAATAAATACTGGTAATGATTACCCATATTTCTCACCTAGATATTTGTTATTTACTATTTCTTCTGCCTCATGCTTTGAAAAGTTTCCAATACAATTTGTAAATCTGTTACCTTTTAGACTTCTTGGATATTTGAATTCATGACTTGAATTATTTGCAGTAGTTTTCTTTAGAGGAATATTTTTTACTATGACCAGTATATCCCAGATCATATTTTTTCATGTTTTTATCTTTGGTATCTAATCCAGTCTTGCACGTAGTAGGAATGCTTAAATGTGTTTTGAGAGAATAAAAATATTTATAAGAACTGCTTTTTTCCCCTTTTATAGTGGCAATTAATACAATCCATAATCTTTACATTTAATGCAGTTGAAATAGCCTCAAAATGTATAAATTTTACAGAAAGTTTTTCAATAAATCTCAGATGCCAGAAAGAGAACATGTTCTCTATAAATACCTATTTCATTTAAATCGAGTTCAAAATGTCTTCAGAATGTGAGAGGAAATTTGATAGTTGGTTTAGGAGGATGTAAAACAGAGTAGGCCGTATTTATTTTGCAGTTGTCAAGGGTAAATGGGACAATTTCTAGATGTTTTCCTTTGAGAGCTTGGGGGACCAGAAATTAAATTTATGTTATGGGTGTAATTTAATCATTGATAATTAATATTAGTAAATCATTAGTTTTTCTCCTCTTCTTTTCCCATTCATAATAAGCAATGTTAGACTTTTGAGTCCTTAATGCTAAGGTAGTTTCAATATCATTATTCTCTGACCTGGGCCACTCTGAGGAAACATTTCAGCAACACAAGTCACAATATGTCACCAAATCCCAGGACTCAGTAGGGAAACCTAGTTCACCCGAAGCAGTTGTCACATACTATTGTGAAACAACAATAATATAAACTATAGCACCTATTTCTCTCTCCTTCCCTTCTTACCCTTGCTTTTTATCCGGCTTTTTATCCGGCTCTTGCTGCTCTTTCACCTTTCACTTAACTTGACTCTCCCTTCTCTGTCTTCTACATCATTTACTTTACTACAACCATTTCTTCAACACCTTCTTTCTTCTTAACTCTGGAGTCTGGTTCTGTTCCCATGCCCTCCACCATAAGTGGTCATTCACTCACTCTCAGATATTTAGTGAGCACCTACTATGTGACAAGCACTGTGCAGATGCTTATATACAATAATGAACCAGGCACATCTTTGAACTCAGAAAGCCCACAACATGGATTATACTTGGGTTTCCAAAAGTTAAATACAATTGTATTTTTTTTGCCCCAGTCATTCTCCTTGATTTTTCATTTTGATCATTTTACTCACCCTCTTTATAAAATGCTCTCTTCATTTTATTTTGGTGGCATCCCAGTTGAGAATCACTGCTTTACCTAATCAAACATTTTTTGTGATTGATCAATGATTTTATTCATTACTTTTAAAATAGGCACTCCAATATAAAGTATATAAGTAATAGAAATGAAATTACACAGTCTATAGTGAGGATAAACACATTGTGAGCAGGGGTGAGATTTTATCCTTTCTTTTCATTTACATTGTGTGTAAGTTGCTCTAATGTATAAAATATTTTATTTATATTCACATAGGACATTTTAAGAATAAACTTTGCATTTTAGAACAGTTTTAGAGTTACAGAAAAATTGGGAAGATAGTGCAGAGAGATGCTATATACCCCACTCCCAATTGCCCTATTTTTATCTTATACTAGTATTGCACATTTGTTACAATAAATGAATCATTTAAATATTATTAAATATAGTCTGTACTTTATTCAGATTTCCTTAGGTTTTACCTAAGGTCCTTTTTCTGTCTCATGGATCACTTCCACAAAACCATATTAGAGTTAGTCACCATGTGTCCTTGGGTTCCTCTCGGACGTAGACAGTCTCTCAGACTTTCTTAGTTTTAGATGACCTTGACAGTTTTAAGGGGTGTTGGTCAGGCATTTTGTAGAACGTCCCTCAGTTTGGAATTGTCTGATGTTGTTATCATGCTTATGCTGGGGAGAAAGGTCACAGAGATAAGTGCCATTTTAATCACCATTTTCATGGTAGTACATACTATCAACATGATTTTGATGTTAACTTTGATTACCTGGCTGAATCAGGTTTCTTCCTTGCTCAGTTTCTCAGGTTTCTTCCTTGTAAAGTTACCTTTTGCTCCATTTCCTTACTGTATTCTTTGGAAAGAAGTCATTATTAGCAGTCTACACGTAAAGTAGGGAGAATCTATATAAATTATTTGTGATTTTTCTATGTAGGAGACTTGTCTATTATCTCCCCAATTATTTATTTTTCAATCATTTCCTTATATGAATATGGACTCCTGGATATATTTTATATTTTGGGTTATAATCCAATACTACTTTATTTACTTTATAAATAGAACTTTTTAAAAGTTCTTCCAGCTTTGGCCATTGGGAATTCTTTCATTTGGCTCCTATGTCCTTTTGATGTACTATTATCATTATGGAGTATTTTGAGGGTGTACAAGTGTTGTACTTCCTTACCTGCTGACACTGCAAAATGCCCCAGGGTCATCTTGTATATTTCCTGCTCTAGTCCTAGAACCAGCCATTTCTCCAACGAGCCTTGGTCCCTTGCGTGTGCATGTGTGTGTGTGTGCGAGAGAGAGAGAGAAACCAAGATCTGGGTATAATCAACCATTTTTGGAAATATTTCTTGGGTATTTTTTTCCCTTCCTGGCCAAAGTAGTGCCATCAACATAGGCCTAACTGTGGTCCAACATACAAAATTAGTTAACTTTTATATTGTCCTACTCAAAGATTCTATAATAATATTTCCAAGATACTTTTAAAGCATTCCACTGAGTATTTAGATAGATATAACAACAAACACTTCATCTTTAAACAGTGCTAAGCTCTTCAACATCCATTAAAGAACTCTCTGTACTTAGTGAATATATTTCTTCTCTTTCAAATCACCCACCTTGTTCTCCAGTCAGGCTGACCCTTTTAACAGGCTCCCACAAGTACCATGTTCACCTCTGCTTCTGTATTTTTATTTATGCCATTTCCCTCCATATGAATTTTTCCCTCTCTTTCAGCTGTGAGTCCAGACTCATCTCCATATATTAATTTGCAAAATGTGTTAAGGTAACTAGACTATGCTCAGGCATCACCACCTTGTAGATACAAATGAAAACTTATCAATATGTGTACCTAATTACAAATGATTCAATATCCCCTACATATAGAGTGTCAGCCACACTTAAAAAAAATTTCCTTCTCTCTAGAATCTCAAGAAATCCTCAGGGGTGTAACACTAACTTATTCGCACAGTCGGCTTCTTGGGTTTGTTTCTAAGAAGTGTTTCCGCCGTCTGCTCAGGACTGCTGCTGGGCATTGCTCTGTGAAATGGGTAGTCAAGCACCTTGCTCCTCCATAATTGACTCTTTTAGAGTCATGTCACAGCTGGGTTGCTGGGGCTGTGTGGTGTCCTCATTTATATATTATCTGAGAGGAAGGATTCTATAGAGTAAAAGTAAGATTGATGTAAGTGCCCTGTATTAGTCAGGGTCCAACCAGAAATGGATTTAATTAGGATAATTCGAGGATATTTACAACAGGACTTCATGACAGAGGTGTGGGCAGAGTGTTGGAGAAACAATAGTGCAGGAAACTGGCCTGGCAGCAGTGGAGCTCCTGCCACCCCTACGGCCAACAGATGAGGGCAGGGAGAGAGAGACCCATCAAGCAGACTGCCTGGAGTGGAGGACTGGGTTTTGGTAAAGAAACATCCAGCAGGAGGGAGTCAGCAGAATAAATGGTTCACAAAGGCAATGACACTGGACTAGAGACAACAAATAATGGAAAAGAATTCATTTTCTCCTCTTCCCTTCCTCTGATCATTCTAGGGCTCTTTATTAGCTGAACCCAAGAAGTCAGAAGGCATGGGAGTCCTGTTGATATAATTCATTCAGGTGAGCCTCAATGGCACAGAACAGGATGGAGATGGGTAGAGAATGGATCTAGAGTGGAAAACAAAAATATTTGGCATAGGTACCCTTGATAATTTGTATCTGCCATATATTATCAGATTCTTTTAATATTGACAATTGTCACAAATAGTTGCAAACATCAGGGTAACATAAAAGGCTAACTTTCATAATAATACCCAAAGACCTCAATTAACATAAAATTTAAACATCACTTAATAATACTAATGCCTTTTTTCCTAGCATTTTATATAATTTTACATCATGGTCTTATTTAATAGTGATATTAATAAGGCTAATAAATAATATCCACTGGCCCCACACTATATTCTGGGCACTATGTAAAGGATTTAATGCCCACAAGTCCATGAAGTAGTCCATTTTATAGATAAGGAAAATGAGACACAGTGAAGCTATCTAAGTTGCCTAATAGTAGAGCTTGGATATAAACACAGAGCCTGTCTTTAAAACCATGATAACATACTGCTGTTTTTGAAATGTACAATGAGAATCACAGATAAATATGGATTAGCACAGTTATTTTGCATAAGTTAAAAAACACATAGAAGTTTGAAGAAGATAAGGTGAGATGCTTTGGTGCTTATGAGTGAAGAATTTAACCATGGGACATTTAGTGGGGTATTTTACTCCAAATTCAGAGCTCTTTCTGATATTTCCTATATTTAAGAACTGTTTCCTTGGTAGTTTCAATGATACCATATTTCAAGACAGTGTTAGAGCTAAGTCAGAAAACATCAGATTTAAGTAGCGAAACATAAAAGGCATATTCTACTTTTCATGTGACACAAAAATATAGGATTGAACTCATTCCACGTCTATATACTTTATCAAATGTTGATACTAGACCTCCTCTGATAATGCCTCCCAATTTTCTGTGATGAAGTGCTGTATTAGCCAGGGTTCTCTAGGCAAACAGACCCATAAATATTACATGATTTTATAAAATTGTCTCATGTGACCAAGGGGATGCATGAGTCCAGATTCCAAAGGGCAGGCTGCAAACCAGGAACTCCGAAGAAGTTTTTAGATGAATTCCCCAGGAGAAGCTGTATGTCTGAAGTAGAGATGTGAATTCTGTCTCTGAAGGCTAAAATCACTTTTTTTTGGTTTGTTTGTTTGTTTTGAGGTTCTGGAGCTGGGGATTGAACCTGGAACCTTGTATGTGGGAAGCCGGCACTCAACCTCTGAGCCACATTGGCTCCCCTGAGTTGGTTCTTTCCTTTGTCTTGCTTATTGTTTGTCCCATACAGCTTGAGCCATATCCGCTCCCTCACTTCTCCCTTAAGGCCTTCAACTTATTGCATGAGACCTCTCTCATTGCTGAAGGCAATCTCCTCTGTTGATTGTAGACGTAATCAGCCACAGATGCCATCAACTCACTGATGATTTAAATATACAAAATGTCCTCTCAGTACAATTAGTCCAGTGCTTCCTTGACCAAACAACTGGGCACCATTTTCTGGCCAAGCTGACACATGGCACATGACAGGAAAATGTCTATAGAGCATATAGACCTTTTCTTGATTCCTTGGAATGAGAGGTAGTACTAACAAGTTACACAGCTGTAGTGAGCAGCAGAATCAACGATGCTCTGTTGTACTATGCATTATTTTTTTAAATATTCCAATTAAGTAAAATACTTTCAGCTATTTTTCTAGGGGCAGTTGATGACCCAAACTCATCTTCAGCCTCGGCATGGAACAGCTTGCATTCATACTTACTGTGAATGTTCTTTACTTATTACTATTTACTTACCACATATTACCATCTATAATGTCCTCTCTTATCACTATTCTCCTTGCTTTCTAAGCTTCCTTCATACTCACCCTCCCTCAGCACCTAATTAAGTTCAGCTCTTTTTCACTTCAGTGCTTTTGCACATGCTTTTCCTCTGCTTGAACTGCTTCTAGTACCTCTCTCTGCTTGGCTAATTCCCCCGTCATATTTCGGATCTTCTATTAATGTTATTTTCTAGAGATGATTTCTAACTCTATTGTAAATATTGAAACATTTATTAATAACATCACAATATTTATCAGTTTATGTATCTCAATTTGTATTAATTAATTAATGTTTCTGTATTTTCAAGACCTGTTGTTCCCATGAATAGTAAGCTCCAAGAGAGCAGGAGTCATATTTCCTCTGTTCATCACTTTTTAAGCAGTACCACGCACAGAGATCTGCACACAGGGGACACTTAATAATCACTGAATGATTGAAATAATTTTGCTCAACTAGATTTCTATATTATCTGTGGTAGGAATATATATAGATATATAGTATTCCTCGTTATGTCTAGAGCATTCTTAATTAATTAATTTTCATCTAATGTCTTTTTTCTCTTTCTTTCCTCAAAATCTCTCCACTCTCCTTCCTTGGTTGATGTGATATATGGGTGCTTCTTAGACTATACTTTCTTCTCACTTCTGTTCTGTTTTAATTTGCCCTAATATTTCCTACCTAGCATATTTTCCTTACTTTCTGTTTTTACAATTTAACTTTACTATTAAAATCCCATAGTAACTCATGTTATTTCCCAAAGACCTTTATCTGTTACTCATTTTCAGATATCTGTGACAAAATTTCTAGTCAGATTTGCCTTTTAAATGTGAGTATTGTCTTCCTCTCTTCCACCCTTCTTTTCTTCCTCCTTTCATCCTTTTTACTTTCTCCTTTCTTTTTTCACTTCTTTTGTATCTTTCTTTTTTTAAAAAGTTCTGAGACTTTGTATCACCTTCCCTCTTTCTACCCCCCCTTATGTTTTCACTTAAAAAACTAGCCTACCCTTCCATCATGACATCTTGGAAGTGTTCACTTTTAATCAGAATGTCTATAAATTCACATCCACAATGTCTGAATTGCCCTGCCTCTCTAAGCAGCACTGTCCCCTCTTTTGAGTATGTAACCTATTATACTTTGTATACTAAGGACTTAGGCAATTTCTCCAGAATCTGTCTCTTATTCACTTGTCTAGACCTATTTGATCCTTACTGCCTGGCTTCTGTTATAGAATCTTTATTTTATGGCAAGATTTTGTCTATATTTCTTTGGATGTGATTCTTTAATTTTGGAGTTTTCTTCCAAATCTTAAATTAATTCTGTTCCTCCTTTTATACCCCGTTCCTTTTCTACAAATCTTCCAACATCAGAGTCCTGGATTAGAGCCCCCAAGTCTCCTGCTTGCCTAAGATAAGGATTTAACCCACTATTGCACAACAGTCTTCCTTCTGTAATATTGTGTGTAAAAAGTCAACAAATGGATAAAAATATGAAAGTTGGGAGGAATTGATAGAAAAGGCAAGATGAAATGTTGATTCCGTATGAAGTTGATAAGAACCTACAATGTATGATTATTATAATTAGGTTTAGTAATTTTTCTCCAATGTAACTGGGTGACAGTTTTGAAAATATATTTTTAATATAAAATAATTCCCTTAAGTGAGGATATGTCTAAACCACTTCTTCAGATTATGTATTAGCCTCCATTGCAATGCATAGTAGTTGTGTAGATTTGAAAAGGTGACCCAAGAGGATATTGATCATTTATTGTCTCGAGCATAGGTACAAATAGAGGCCACATGCCATGTGTTTAAACATTTTATAAAAAATGTGAAGTAGAGCCAACAAACTAACCTTCTTGATGACCTAGAATGAGAAGATTGAATGTAAAATTCTCAGCTGCTTGGAGCTTTGCCATCCCAGTCTCTGGTTCCTTACTCCCAGCCTCCCCATCTTCATGTCTTACCCTTGCTCTGTACCACACAAGACAGACACAAAATCCACCTGACAAGCTCTATCTATGCCTCTGCAAACTGTGACTTCTTGAGCCTGTGGTTGAACACATCTGTGATGTGGGCTTCCTTCTGGAGGATAGACCTTGGGGAGAAATCTGTTCAGGTTCTAAATGCTGGTTTGGAATAATGAGGCAGTGATTTCTGGCTCCCAAGCATATAAAGTATAGTTTCGAAAGGGAGGCAGGAACTTAAAGTAGGGACATCTCCTTGACTCAAAAGCTTCTTGCCCTGTTGAAAGGGGTTTAACCAGAAGAGGGTCAATGTTGGGCCACCTAGAGTTCAGGGATCTGGGCAGGAATATTTGTTCTGGATCTAAGGTAGACTGGAGTGTACAGTTTATCAAGAACGTCTGTTTTGCAAACAAACCAAGAAACACGTTTTTTTCCTCATCTAGAACAAGAATTCCATGGAGGGCCTTAGATTTGGTGTGACTCTTTAAAGGATAAAAAGACAACTTTGTTTTCTTTTGAAAGGGCCTCTAGAAACCTCGTGTCCATCATCAATAATTAAAGGCATATAGTGAGATTAGACAAAGCTGAGTTCTGCTGAAAAGGCACAAGTGGGGAAGTCTATTTTTTAAGGCTTCAAGACAGAAATCCTCCAGAAAGGGTGTATGAAATCAAGATTACATGAAATAATGTGAAGTTCAAAGGCATAAATTTTAGGACCACTTAAAAAAAATAGTCATCCCTATTGGGTGTAGATTCAGAGTAAAATGGATAGGGCTAGAGAATTGAGAAAATGTAGTGAAACACAAAACTAGAGGGTGATATTAAGGTTACATTTACAGAGGTCAGGAAATAGCCTGGGAAAGACTGAGATTCTTAGTAGGCCTCACTACACAGCCCAGAGAACCTGCCTCATGTTAGAATTTTTTCAAAGTGAGGAAAGAAATTGGCGGTTATTATTGGCAATCTGCGTCCCTAAGAAATTGTGCCAATCATAAAATCTGTTATTAGACTTCTGTTGTCACAGAGTCACAAGTCTTTGCTATAATAGTTCATTTTTTCCCTTCATTTTCTTTTAATTTCTTAATAGTATGAAAAGAAATAAAATGAAATAGTTACTATAGCTAAGAGTTAAAACGGAATTGTGGACACCATTCAGGAGGTAACTCTTATGCACATCTCAGCCAGATATCACAAACTGCCAAAGTATGCAAGCCACAAATGTTTCTCAAAACCCTAAGGCCATCTGACCCCATCAACAAACCACAAGGTAAAGAAATCAGTAATCCATCTAACCTGAAGGATTTGGAGTGCCTGGAATACCCACTGATTACAAACAATTTATGTAATCTTTTTCTTTGAAAACCCTTGCCTGGAAGCACCAAGACGGGACATAATTTGGGTTACTACTGAATCTGTGCTCCCCAAATTGCAATTCTATGACCCCAAATAAATGCCTTTGTTGCCTTGCAGCTCAGTTTGTTATTTCTTGATCGACAGTAGCATTCCCATCGAGGTAAGTTAGTATAAGGAAAGGGAAGACTTGGGTCACAGTGGAAGAACCAGCAGACAACATGCCTAGCAGACCACATGGCCGTGAGACCCCACATGGAAACCTCCTAAGGGGAAGGTGGGCGGAAAGATACTGCAAGACCCTGGCAACGAGATCCCATTTGGAACTCTTTCTGGGGTCAAGGGGAAGTCCAGGATACATTCAAACAAAAGCCTCATCATTGCCCCCCTGAGAATTAATAGGCAGGGCAACCAATCAGAACAGCAAACAGCTGGGGCCCTGCCCCAACATTGTGAAGGGGGAGGAGGAAAGACTTTTAAAAGGCCTGATCTGGGGCCCCAGGAGTGCGACTCACCTCGCAGGAAGCCCGCAGTCTATGTCTCAGACTGTGTACTTTCCTAGTTTTCTTATTTCTTAATAAACTCTTTATTCCCTTGCCTACCCTATGGCAGGTCCTTAAATTCTTATGTGACATAAGCCAAGAACCGAGAAGCCCAGAACCCAGAGCATTCCACTTGCACTATGTCAGCCAAAGTTCTTTATTGATAGCAATAAAAATTGACTCTGGAAAAGTTTAGCAGAATATTTACTGAAAGAATACTTTGTAGCTTACAGAATTTGGGGGAATGTTAGATAGCCTTGGTCAAGAGTGAGTAGGAACAAAACAAGGCTAGAGAATCTCTAAGAGCTCTCGGGAAGAACACGTCTGCCTTTTTCTTTGATACTTGCTTCAAATTCAAAGTCCCAGGTGGAATAATATAATTGACTTATCATAGGTTTGATGCCCACATCCTAAAGACCAGAGGGAAAGGGAAATGCAAGCTTCAGAAATATTAGCCTCTGTAATATGAGATGGACTCTGCATCCCACAAGATGCATATATTCAGATGCTGAGCAATTAACATAATAATCAACACCTACCACCTTGGCTTTGGGAAAAAAAATACATGTTTTGGCTGCCTGTGGGGAAAAAATAAAGTCACAATATTTGTCTATACTTGGGCATCAGAGTTTCCTGAATGCAAAAACATTCTTGTCAGAGTACATGGCAGCAAGAAATCCAGGGGAAATAGGGGAAACAGCAGTTAGTGAAGTAAAAGCTTAGCGTGGCTATGTAACCATGACTGCTGCTCTTTTTCCATGGGAAACAGGATTTAACTCAGGATTTCCCTGAAATATTGACTTAAAGAGCAGAACCCCTTCTCTGTAGTTATCAAACCCTTGAATCAAAGGTAGAACACACTAATATGATTGTAGCAGTTTGATATTATTGATGAATTCCAAAAAGTAATACTGGATTATGTTTGTAAACTGGTCTTTTCCTCTGGGCATATTAGAGTGTATTGGATTCAAAGGTTTTACATTTACTTAATTAAATAATGATTAAGGCTTTGATTGGGCCACATCAGTAGGACGTTGCATTCCTGCGCCCCCTTGGTGGGCGGGGACACACAGAGAAACTGCACTGCAGAGAAGGGAGTTTGGAGTTGTTGAGCTGGAGCCCCAGGAAGTAAGCACATGGAGGAGCTTGGTCATAAGAAAGGAGAGAAGTCCCCGGCAAAAGAGATGAGCCATTCGCCTGACAGTTCACAGCTGGTCTTGTGGAGAGAACAAAGCAGCTGAGCCCAGAAAGAAAGAGAACCCCAGGAAGGGAGGAACCCAAGAAGGCTGAGCCCTCACAGATGTTGGCAGCCTTCTTGCCCCAACACGTGGCAATAAACATTGGTGAGGGAAGTAACTTATGCTTTATGGCCTGGTAACTGTAAGCTTCTACCCCAAAAATACCCTTTATAAAAACCAATCAATTTCTGGTATTTTGCATCAGCATCCCTTTGACTGACTAATACAGAATTTGGTACCAGAGAGTGCGGTCATGCTTTTGCAATTACCAAAATGCTGGAATGGTTTTATAAATGGGTAAAGGGTATTTTTTGGAGGAATTGTGAGATGCTTCATAGAAAAGACCTACAGTACTTTGAAGAGACTGTTGATAGTAATATGGGCTCTAAAGAGACTTTTTATGAGGTCCCAGGGAGAAGAAACCATCATCTTAAGAATGACTCTCAGACTTTGAAATTGAATGGAGGATGCCCTGCAGATTTACTGAACTGTAGAGGATCCATGACTCATGTTTCTCTCCCAATTTCTCCTTACGGTAATGAAAATGTGTATCCTTTGTCTGTCCATTTGTGTACTGGAAGCAGATAAATGGTTTTGTAAGTTTCAGAGGTCTACAATAGATGGAACTTTGCCCCAAGACAAACTGTATTTCTTTAAACTGACTGTGATACAATTTGGTACTCAGCATTGTTACTGATTTAAGGTTTTTTGAATATTGTAATGTCTTTTGGGAATTCAGAGGGTGGAGTGTAGCAGTTTGATATTATTGATGAATTCCAAAAAGTAATATTGGTTTATGTTTGTAAACTAGTCTTTTCCTCTGGGCATATTAGAGTGTATTGGATTCAGAGGTTTTACTTTTACTTGATTAAATAATGATTAAGGCTTTGATTGAGCCACATCAGTAGGACGTTGCATCCCTGTTCCCTTGGTGGGTGGGGACATACAGAGAAACTGCACTGCAGAGAAGGGAGTTTGGAGTTTTTGAGCTGGAGCCCTGGGAAGGAAGCACACAGAGGAGCTTGGTCATGAGGAAGGAGAGAAGGCCTTGGGAAAAGGGATGAGCCATTTGCCTGACAATCCACAGCTGACTTTGTGGAGAGACCATAGAAGCTGAGCCCAGAGAGAAACAGAGCCCCGGGAAGAGAGGAACCCAAGAAGCCTGAACCCTCGCAGATGTTGACAGCCATCTTGCCCCAACACGTGGCAATAAACTTTGGTGAGGGAAGTAACTTATCCTTTATGGCCTGGTAATTGTAAGCTTCTATGCCAAATAAATACCTCTTATAAAAGCCAACAGATTTCTGGTATCAGCACCCCTTTTGGCTGACTAATACAATGGAGAATTAGTATTTTTGACAGAATGTCTCCAAAATATTGTGTAATAATATAAGAAGAAAGGGAAATAAGAAACAAATGAAAAATGTAGCTGAATTTTCCCTAGGTTCTTGGTAAGCTACAAGAAATGAATTTCAAGAGGAAGCCAGGTAGTTAGGCCAGTAATTTGTTAAGGAATGGTTAGAAGAGAAATGGGAGAAAATAACAGATCATGGGTCCCACGTAAAGAGGAAAGGGGCTGAAAAGTGATAAAGAGGGCCGATTTACAGACTACAGTTCCCCATTATAGATTATAAATGCTCAGATTTTACTTGCTTATTGATCCAGGTGTGTGTGTGGGGGTGGGGTGGGGTGGGGAAGAAGGCCAGAACAGGGGCAGATGGCAAGAACAGGGATCAAAAGGCAAGAGAAGGGCCAGTTTGGCCTTTGAGCTTACTTTTTAAACCATTAATTATTCCTCTCCTTTGCTAATGACAGGGGAGGAGTCCCAGCTGTTTGCTGTTTTGATTGATTACCCCACCCATCAATCCCCCGGGAGGGCCCGATGATAAGGCCCCTGGAGAATATCTGGGGCTTCTCCTGGCTTCCAGAGGAAATCTCGTTCCGAATGGGGAAATTACCAAAAAATAATTGGTAATTTAATAGGTTCTTCCAGCAGCCATCTTGGGGGTACTGAAGGACATGTGTTTAATGGCATCATTTTTTCTGCCAGGTTCCAGATCTGTCTCTTTATTCCCTAACTAGCCTGATTCAAAAAGACCTGTTTGTAAAAAGCAAAGCAACAATACAAGACTTTACATCATCTTCTTCTCAGAACACAGTTTACTGTGCACTATTTTTGCATAAATTGTTTTTTTAACTCCCCCTTTTGCTACTTTCTGTGTATGTTCCTTCATTTCTTCATAGGGTTGAGCTAGCAAGATGTGAGTTACAGTGACAGTACAAGCATGATAAATTTCTGCTGCCCTCTGAAATTTGTTCAGTTTGGAGTTCTTTTGCTGTTTAGAATCCTAACGTTATGCTCAAGCAGCCCTTTCCATCCATCAGATAGCATGCTGCCATCTGTAGAAGTGCCACAGCACTAAGATTTATGTGTTACTATTTACGGAATTTAGGTTTGGCAACTTCATGCTGTTCAACTGGCCAATCAATAATATGCTAATTAACCTGCTTGACCTAAATTCTACAGTACTTGAGAATGCTGAGCCAATCCAATTGTTCAATTGGCTGAGCATTCTGACCCTACAATTTTGCATATAAGGAGTTTTACATCATGAAACAAATGTTTATTGGACTGCTCCACTTCATCATCTGAAAGGGAATTATCTTCCATTTACTAAAGGAAATTTATATTTCATTTGATTTGTTATGATTATTCCAATATTTTACAATTAGTATGCATTGGCAGGGACAAAAAGATTTATTTTCTTTTACAGAATAATCTGTTTTTTTAGTTGGCTCAAACACTGATACAGAAATATCGATGTTAATATTTACTTCAGCTTGTGCTTAGGACATGGAATTCTAGATCCTTGTGTGGGCTTCAGGACACATGATTGCACAGAAGCTATATGCAAATTTTCATATATATACATATCTATAGTGTTTTACTGGAAAAAAGTTTTCCTAAGATTCTCAAAATGGGTTCTTGTCCAAAATGTAAGTGAGGGTTAAGAACTCACAAATGATTATGATTACTGAATAGTTATATAGATGCTTTTTTTCTTATTTTTCCCAGTATATTATAGAATAGCCAAAAGTTAATGTGAAATTATTGACATTGGCTAGATCAGCCTCATAGTTGTTTAGGGTTATTTCAAAACCAGGCTAACCCTTGTGTATACTTACTGTTGTGATGGTAATTCTAGACTGATCTTACCTTTGTATATTGAAATGGCAACCACTCCACCCTCTTCTGTCTGCAATCCCTAAGAAGAACCCTGTGGCTGACTCCCTGTCTGTATCCCCTGTCTCCAGATGCCTTAATTGCTGATAACAATTGTTTTGTGATTGTAATAACCTTGTGGCTCACCTCCATTTTGTACCTAGCCCCATCCTGTTCAGCCCCTTAATGTTTATTAATGAAGGACCCTGAGCCAGTTCCACTCCAATTACTCACCATCATAAACTGATAAGCCTGGATATTATAAATTATCAGGATAACTGAAGTTCCTGGAGGCAGTTTTTAGGTCATTAGGCCATTGTTCTCCTTTCCTTGCACAAAAACTCTTTCTTTGAAATTTCAGTGTGTGTCTCAGGAATTAGTCTTTAAAGAGCACTTGGAGGAGAGAACCTTCAGTTTTCCAGTATCAAAAATAAAAAATTTATATAAAAAACATTGGGTATTCAGGACTAATGTTCCTTTGTATAGCTTTCTTTCTGTGGATCGACATCTACCAGGAAAGCTCTTAAAGAGTTAAACTTTCTAACAGAGTACAAATTAGTACTAAAATTTCTCAGATCTCAAAGACTAAAATCTCTTGATATCTTGATGGGAGAAAAACAAGAAAAGAACTTAGAAAAAGAAAAAAATGGTAGGGAGAAAAGAAATTAAGAAAAGAAAAAAAGTAAAAATGAAAATGGAAGAGAACATAGGAAAATTTACATAGGATTTTTTAGAGTATATATACTGTATTATACACTAAGTTGAAGTAATGAAGAAAGGTAGGTGTATTGATTGTCCTGTAAATTGGTGTTTCTCAAGTTATAGAGGGTACACAAATCATCTGGTGTCTTGTTAAAATGCAGATTCTGATCCAGTAGTTCTGGGATGGAGCCTTCTATTCTACATTTCTCATATGTTTCCAGGTGATAGTGATGCTGGTCTATGGGCCATATTTTGAGTAGCAGGGCTGTAAAATAAAGTCCAAATTTACCTGTTTGCAGAACACTCTGGGTTTTGGGCCTCTAGGTTCTTAGCTATGTCACATAGAAGAATTTAAGGACATGCCACAGGGTAGATAAGGGAGTAAAGAGTTTATTAAGAAATGAGAAAAGAATACACAATCTGAGACAGGTTGCAGGCATGCTGCAGGGTGAGTCACTCGCCTAGGGCCCCAGGTTAGACCTTTTAAGACCTTTACTCCTCCCCTTTCCTCATATTGGGGAGGGGCCTCAGCTGTTTGCTGTTCTGATTGGTTGCCCCACTTGTTAGCGCTCAGGGAGCCGATCGGGGAGACCAGTTGTTTGTAAGTATCCGAGGCTTTTCTTTGACTCTGGAAAGAGTTTCAAATGGGATCTTGTGGCCAGGGTCTTGTGGGGTCTTTCCGGTTTTGTTCTTTAGTAGCAGGGGATTTCCAGGTGGGGTCTTGCGGCCATGTACGATGCCAGGTCTTAGCCACCTTCACTGTTTCCTATGCTAACCTGCCTCATACCTACTGCCTGAATTCCATAATTTCTTTACATTTTTAAAATGTTGAGATTATATTAAAAGAGAAAACTGTATCTGTGCATGTATTAAAAAGGAGAAAGAACAAGTAAGTTTAGCAGAACAAGTAAATTTAATAAAAGAATGTAGTATTGGCTCATCAATACTAATAGCTGTCATACAAAGGATCCTTGCTCAGTCTTTGCTAGTAACAGAATAAGTAAAGATGTTGGAAATCTCTGATCAGTGTGATTTTAATTAGTGCATATGGGAAATGTTATTTAAATATTTTTCGATAAAATGATCAGGCAAATGGACCTATCTTGGCCCCAATGCTTACTAAAAAGGCATTACTCTAAAAACGGTGCAATTTACTAACAGTAAGGTGTTTTAGAGTGCTGTCCCATCTTCCCAGTATTGCTGCTGTTTTTCAAGAAACTATTTCTATTGTCTTATATTAATACAAAGGTTCTTTATTCAAATTTAAGCAGAGAAAAGAGCATTTTTATTTTTTCTCACAAAAGATTGCATATCATATACTGTTCTAGACTTTGTGTTTTTTTTTTCATATACAACATATTATGTACAGCTTCTCATATCAATAGATGAAGTATATTCATTCTTTTTTACAGCTGGATAGTACACTATTTTATTTGACCAGGCTCCTAGTGATAGACATTTGGGTTATTTCCTACAATTAACAATATCTTACCTAAGATATTTTGTACACATGCAATTATTCTGTAGGAAAACTTCCCATAAATGAGTTTGCAGAGTCAAAAAGCATATTCACTTGTAACTTTGATATTGTCAAATTGTCAAATTGCTCTTCAGAGGGGTTGGTAGCAAGTATTTCCCCATAGCTTAATAACAGGGTTGTTGACTTTTTCTTTCTTTTTTGCTAAATTGATAGGTGAAAAAATGTATTATTGTGCAGTTTAAATTAGTATCCCCCTTATTATGAGTTAAAGCAGCATTTTCTCATTTGATGAAGAATTGTTTGCCCTTCCTATTCTATGAAGAGTTTGTTCATGTTTTTCCTTATATTTCTACTATTACTGACTTTTTAATGGTTGATTTCCAGAGCATCTTTATATATTAAGAAGATTAGCTTTTGTGATATGAGTGGCAAATATTTTTTCCCAGTTTCGTATTTGTGTTTATGCCTTGTCTATTTTTTACATATAGATGTATTTTTTATTTTTATGAAGTTGACTTTATCCATCATTTACTTCATGGCTTCTAGATTTTGACTGAAAGCTATAAAGGCTTTCCCACTTCAAGATTATATATTTTTTCCCTTCTGTTATATATATTTTTAATGTTATATGTTCAAATCTTCTATCTAGTTTAATATAATTGTTTATCTTGGTTTGTGATGTGATGTTTGGTGATCAAAGGCCATTTATTGAATAATCATTATTCCCCTACTAATTTGAGATCATACACATCTCATATTCCAAATTTCCACATATATTTTAGTCTAATTTTGATTTTTCTTTTTCTGTTCTATTGATCGGCTTATTCTTCGGCTGTTACCATATTGCTTCAAATATTGAGAGTTAATGTTTCTTATTTCTTGGCAGGTCTAGGTCCCCTTCATGGGTCTTTAATAAAAATATGCTTAATATTGTTATTTATTTTTTATAAGAGCTTAATATCTGCTTATATAGTGCCTTAAAAATAATCAATTGTTATTTGAGTTTACTTTAAATGCATAGGAAATTTTATGGTTAAGTAATATTTATTTAGTGCCTATTATGTACCAGTAGTGTTCCAAATGCAGGGGATAGAGC